>PVLA01000531.1:0-105159 GCA_004027455.1 Hydrochoerus hydrochaeris | reverse complement strand
AAGGAATTTGTGTGTTATGTGTGATAGTAAAAAGACTGGTTTAGTCAGAGTAAGCAAGAAGGAAGCAATTAGAAGTATCTGAATAGGGAAAAGATACGAATTATTTCATTTTAAACTAATCACTCTGAATGTTCTACGTAGAAGGGAGAGCCAGAGAGCAAGGGCAGAATTGGGCAGATCCATTAGCAGCTTTGGTAATAATGGAGGAGAGACAATAATGATATCAATCAATGTAGAAGTGATGAATGTAAAGAAAAGTAATAAGATTCTGGGTATATTGTGGAAGAAGAGCTTTATTTTTTGATGACTTCAAAATATTGGCTTGAGCAGATGTAGTTTACATTCACTGAAATGTGAAAGATGAGATGAGCAGATTGAAGATATATGTATGTAAGGTAATCATGAAAATAGCCTTCCCAAAACATTCCTCTGCGTGCCAGAATAACATCCACCTAACTACATGACATCCTCCTTGGATGCCACATAATCCTTAAATGCAGCATGTTTCTGTGGAAAGTGACTCTGATCCTGCCACTCAAACCTCCATTTCCCCAGGTTGCCTTATTTAGTCATGTTGCCACATTCTGCCAGGTACTCAAGTTAGGAATTTTGCCATTGATAGTCTTGATTCTTGTGTTCATTACTTCCTTACATACAGTCCATCTACTCATCTTTTTATTTCTACTTCTGAAATGTACGTGGTAACCCTCTACTTCTACCCACTCCAGCAACCACTGAGCCAAACCAAGTCACGATCCCTTTTTTATGTAAGCTGACCGCCACAGTTTCCTAAAGGGCTTTTATGCTTCTTAGCTATTCTTTGCATAGTAACCAGAAGCCACTCTCAAATTGACAAATTTAAAACTTTTATTCTGCTGTTTATAGCTTTTCAATGGATTTTTATTTCTCTTAGGGAGAAAAAAAAAGCAAAATCCTTCTCCTGGCCTGATAGGTCCTGCATGAGTTGGTTACAGAATCAGTGGCGTGTGTTTTACTCTCCTGTCTTGATTCTGTGGTCCAGCCATACTTGAGTCTTTTCACTCACTTGAATATGTTCATGTGTTTTCCTTCCCCATACTTTGCTTCTTCATGAAATGTTGTTGCCTTCTTCAAATGCTGGCTTATTTTCAACATTAGTAGCCTCCTCTTCTGAGAAGTCTTCCTTGTTTACCCTAACTAAATACCCTTAAATCACAGTTACTATCTGTTCATCACCCTCCTTTATTTTTTCTAGGTGTGTATAGCTATTTGAGATTGTCTTGTCTCATATATGCTTGGTTACTGCTTGTTTTTCCTTTTAAACTAAGTTTCATGAGGGTAGACAGTATACCTATTTCATTTGCCACTCTGTGTTGCATGTGGGGAGAAAATACAATAGTATATTCACATTTTAAGTTTGCTTTGATTCAACTACAAAGTACTAAATAATCAAGATTCTGAGACAGATGCTATAAGGCAGAAAATCTCCAATATTTGAGATTTTATCTGTCAGACAAAGTGTCATAATGGTTTTGGGATCAAATCAGACAGACAATGTAGTGTTTCTATGTTTGATACTCGAAGGCTGAAACTTTCTGAGAAAGGACTCCTCTTTATTATGAGAGTCTCTCTGTCTCTGTCTGTCTCTGAGATCTTCATTAAATGTAATAGTAGATGTAGTTCTTTTAAATATTCTTAATTGATAACATTAAAACTATGGTAGCTCTTGTGTCCCATGCAGTTCCTTTTGGTAAATTTTACTGTTTAAGATAGGCAGATCTAGAAACCACCACTGAAAATGATACATGCTAAACAAGGGACAGTTACTGCCATTAAAAATCCAAGAAAAAATAAAATAGAGGGAAAAATTAAGACAAAGAATTAAAGTTTGATCTGAAGAATTGTACTGGAAAAGTATATATGTGAGTATATGAAGGATAAAGAAAGGATGGATGTTGGTCAAGAAAATCTTCACAAAATCTGAATTTTGAAATAGAATAAAAGCAAAAGGGAATTTTGAGAGTTAGAGAGACTCTTACAGGCAGAGGGATTGCAAGAAAAATATGTAGAGCATTCAGAGAACATGAATTTAATAAAAAACTCAGTATCCAAAAGTCTAGTTTATTTACAGTTTAGTTCTTAAAAAAAGAAGAGTTAATATTGATTAGGTCAATTTTACATGTCTGATGGTCTGGGCATTTAGCTCAGTGGTTTAAGAGCTTGCCTGGCAAGTATGATGTCATGAGTTCAATCCCCGGTACCAAAAAAAAAATTGCATGTCTGTATCTGTTAATCTAAGCATAACAGTATGCAATGTAACCATTGTTAAATTCCAATCATCTTGTTTTAAAAGCCTATATTATTATTGTTTTGGGTTTGTTGTTTGCCTCTTTCAATTTTTTTTCAGGATCTCTTTTTCTTTTTCTCCTAAGTTAAAAAAAAAGAAATGCATCCTGGAAAGTATTGGGAAAGAGTACCTGAAACATGAATTGGTGTTCAACTGCAGAGGGCCTTCCTTTGAGGAGTTCAGACATAAACTCTCAATATTCAATAGTAGGCCTATAAATCAACAAAGTTTTGTTGAGAAAGGTAACATCATCTGCACTAAGCTTTATTAAATTACTTCAGGAATAGGCACAAGATGAATAGATCAGCAGTTTTAAAATATGACCACAAAATCTTTGACATTCCTCCCTGGTGAAGTCTCTGTTCTTTTTCCTTTCACTATCCAATAGAGTGTGGCAAAACTGACAAGGCTAGATTCTGATAGGCCATGGAGCTTCCTTCATGTTTGCTCTTAGATCATTGACATACCAGTTAAGAAATCCAATACTGTGCTTTGAGGAAATTCAAGCTCCATGAGAAGACTCCTGTGACCTCTCTGGCCAACAGTGCCAAGTGAACCCAGTATTTGAGCCAGTCTATCCCAGAATCATAGGTTAGCAAGACTTCAGATTATTTGAATCCCCAGATGTTATGTCACCTTTGGCCTTGAAGTCTTCCCAGCTGAGACCACAGACATCAAAAGGCATTCACAATCCATTCTCACCATGCCTTGTGCAAATCTCTAATCCACAGAATCTGTGAGTGCAATAAAATATTACTTTATACCACTGAATTTTGTTAGCAATAGACACTTGAAACATGATAAGGGATAAGATCATTTGGAGGCTCCAGGGGTAGTATGTATAAGTGACATTGGCACCTCTATGGTTTCTAGTTCAGGAATTATGAAATCAGACAGAAAAGGAGATCCTTGAATTATTGCAACATATGGTAATTGAGCCTTGTTAAATTCATTGAAATTTGGAGTTTTAAGAGTTATTTGAGGCACATGAGCTAGATAAGGGGGAGAAAACTTTGTCTGCAAATAACTTTGTGGCTTAGGGACAGAGATGGGTCCTGTGGGAAATAACATCCACATTCACAACACGATGGACAAAGTCAGCAAAAGGTCAAAAAGTAAAAGCAAGTACTTAAAACTCACATGGAATTAACACATAAACTATGCAGAGACTTACCATACATAAACAAGAAAGGACAAAAACCCTCAAAGAAAAATTGCTCAAAAATATGTATAAGAAAATTAACAGAAAAAGAAATTCTAAAACAACAAGCAATACATACTAAAACAGTAATAAAAATCCACTTTACACATGACTGACAAAAATTAGGAACGTTGTTAATAAATGGAGGATGGGACGTTCTGTTGCTGGTAGAAAGTAGAGCTAGAGTGATCACCCTGTTGGAGAGCAATTTTATATCTTAGGATAAGTACTTTAAGCTAAACACTCTGTGACCTCGTACTTTTTTAAACCTGTGATTAATCTGAAAGAAATTGTCACACAGCTTTGTAAAGGGAAATATATGAGATTGCTCATTATAGTTTTGTAGTCATGATGTGTTGGTGGCTACCTGAGCATCCATCACTAGGAGACTAGAGAAAAGACACATGGCGGCCACTCATTATGGAATACTAAATGTCAAGCACTGAGAACATGTTTTATCCTAAACACATACTGTAAAGTGAAACAGTGAGAAAAGAATGAGATCTATAACAAAATATTGGTTTCATGTATTAAAATTTCAGCAAGAGAAAATAATGATATACAGTTTACAAAAACAGCAACCAGGAGCATCGTTTCTGATATGTGGATGCTGGAAGTTAGCAAAACTGACAAGCAAATAAATGAAGAAAATAAGAGGAGAAACCTGCATAAATCAATCATGTGCCATGTACTGAAAAGTATGAGGAATGTGACCTTGTGCACCAGTGATACAAGGGTCATGAATGCAAACCAGTAAAGTTCTGGAATTACAGGTTATTCTGAATTGTTCCTGATTTCTCCTGGAATAAGGTTTCTTTGTCCTCTCTACATTTCTATCTGGATATGCACAAAACATATCCGACTACCAAGTGTGAATTACTCGTGTACCACACATATCTATCAGGAAAATTCACTAGAGCTTATTTGGAAATTTTGTGATTATGTACCTTGATTCAAGTGACTTAAAGGTTTTCCTTTATTATGAAAATAATATATATTCATTGTAGCATTTAGAAAATACAGTACAAAGGTCTAAAATAATTCACAAAAGAATAGAAATATGACTACTACACTCTCAAAACCTAGAAATAATTACAGTTAATAATCAGGTACATTTATTTCTACTCTTTTTTCTAAATATAAATTTATCTATGTGAGCATTATTATTAAACATGTATATGGATTTGCAAATATATATACATATGTATAATATATCAGCAATCATACTATATTCAAATTTCATTGTTGTCAGAATTAAGAAGCATATCCTCAAAAATCTTTGCTTAATTTATAGGTATTAGTGGTGTATCATTATTTTAATGTGCATTTGTTTCAACACCAGTGAAGTGATGCTTATGTTTTTACCTATTTTTATTATTTTTTGCAAATGAGTTGCTCATGAACTTTGTTAATTATTATGTAAGAATCATATTAAAAATATATTTAATATTTTCTCTTTAAGTGAGTACTATTAAAGCTTTGTTATACTTCTTATTGTCATTTGATTTAACTTGTTCTGAAAATTTTGTAGAGCTTTTATAGAGCTATTTATAGAGCTCAAAACTATTATATTTTGCTGTTTTTTTAAATCACTTTTAAGCTCAGAATATCCTTATTCATTTATAATTTCTTGCAATTCATCTCTATGTATTTATCTTTTTAAAAAATCTTATTCTTTCATCAATCTATGAACTTATTTTTTTAAACAGTAAGATAATCTCTAATTTTTCATTATGATGAAATAATATGTGCATACACATACATTTCCTTCTGTCACATTTGTGAAATTAATTTGTTTGTCTAACTTAGTACCAGAAATATATTTTAATTAGTATTTATTACACAACTAATAACTAATAGGTGGCATGGCAATTCATGCATATATTTTTTAAAAATAGTATTCTTCACAAGTGAATTTTTTTTTATTTTTTTAAATTTTATTTAAAGAGAAAAAAGAAACAAAACAGAGAAAAGGGTAGCAACAATACAGAATTCCAAAGGAAAAAAAGAAAAACAACTAAGAAATCACTAGTTGATAAATTACATATTGTCATCTTGGATATAGTTGTTCACAAAATTAAAGGATACATAGTAGGCATTTAAACAGTGAGACTGCAAACAGTTCTGCTCAATGATCCAACAAAGATTCAGCAATATGGTCATCTATTTTACACACTGAAAGACACATGCAGTTATATCCCTTAAAGTACTTTCTCTTCCTCTTTGTTATAATACCAATTAGACATTTGGGGTTTTTACACTCTTACTATTTTTTAGACTAGAGACATAATGTGATATTTATGAATATGATTCTTATTTATTTCACTAATGAGGATAGCCTCAAGTTGTCTCCATTTACCTATGAAGGCCTCAAGATCATCCCTTTTATAGCCAAGTAATATTCCATTGTATAAAAATGACAAATCTTTTTCATCTACTCTGCAGTTGATGGGCATCTTGGTTGTTTCCAAGATTTAGCTATTACAAATTATGCTGCTATGATCTGTGAGGTATGTCAATGGTATTTAGCTATTACAAATTGTGCACATATATCACTGTGATATGAAATTTTTAGTTCTGGGAAAATACCCAGGAGGGGAATAGCTGGGTCAAATGGAATTTACAACCATAGTCTTCTGAGAATTCTCCATAGGGATTACCATAGTGGTTGCACCAGTCTACATTCCCACCAACAGTGGAGCAGTGTTCCTCTTTCTCAGCAGCCTTGCCAGCTTTTATTATCAGTTGATTTCTTGATGGTCGCTAATCTTTCCAGAGTGAGGAGAAATCTCAATGTTATTTTAAATTTCATTTCTCGAATGACCAGTGATGGTGAACATTTCTTCATGTATTTATTTGCCACTTGTATATCTTTCTCTGAGAACTGTGTGTTCATCTCAGATGCCCATTTTTTGGAGGGGGACTTTGAATTTGGGGGCTTGATGTTTTTCTGTTCTTTATATGTTCTGGACACAAGTCCTTTGTCTGAGGGGTTGCTGGTTAAAATTTTTTCCCACTCTGTGGGTTTTCTTTTCACTCTGTTGATGATTTCTTTTGAAGTGAAGAAACTTTTCAATAATATGAGATCCCAACTGTTGATTCTTTGAAGTGTTTCCCTTGCAGTTTGCATTTTTTTCATGAATGCTCTGCCTACCCCTATGTCTCCAACACTTCTACTTACCTTGTCTTCCAGTAGATTTAGTGTTTCTTTTTTAATATTTAGGTCTTTGATCCATTTAGACTTTAGTTTGTGCATGGTGATAGGCATGGATTTAGTTTCAGTCTTTGGTATGTAGAGAGCCAATTTTTCCAACACCATTTATTAAAGAGGCTATCCCTCTTCCAGTGGACATGTTTAGCCCCTTTGTCAAATGTCAGGTGGCTCAGTGTCTTTGTAGTTGTGCTTGTGCCTTTAATCTGTTCCATTGATCCTCAGGTCTATTTCTTTGCCAGTACCAAGCTGATTTTATCACTGTGGCTTTATAGCACTGTTTCAAGTCAGGAATTGAGATGCCTCCTGGCTTGCTTTTGTTGCCTTGAATTTACTTTGCTATTCTAGGTTTCTTCTGTTTCCAAATGAATTTTAGTAGTGTTTTCTCTATATCTGTGAGGTATGTTCATGGTATTTTGATTGGGATTGCATTAAATCTGTATAACAGTTTTGGTAGTATGGCCATTTTCACAATGTTGGTTCTTCCTAACCCAGAGCAAGGAATGTCCTTCCATTTTCTAATATCCTCTTCACTCTCCTTTTTCAGCATAGTATAATTTTCAGCATATAGGTCTTTTACATTTTTAGTTAGGTTGAGTCCTAAGTATCTCATTTTTTTACATGTTATTGTAAAGAGTGGTATTTCCATAATTTCTCTCTCAGTGAGTTTTTTGTTTGTGTACAGGAATGCTATTGATTTTTGAGCATTGACTTTGTATTAGTCTACACTGCTGAACTTGTTTATTACCTCTAGTAGTCTTTTAATGGAGTTTTTGGGTCTTCTATATAGAGTATCATGTCATCTGCAAATAGTGATAATTTAACTTCTTCCTTTCCTATCTTTACTCCTTTTATTTCTCTCTCTTGTCTGATTGCCCTGGCTAGTGTTTCCAGAACTAAATTGAAAAAGAGTGGTGATAGTGGACATCCTTGTCTTGTTCTTGATTTTAAAGTGAAAGCTTTCAGTTTTTGTCCATTTAATATGATGTTGGCTGTTGGTTTGTCATAGATGGCCTTTATAAGGTTGAGGTAGACACCATATATTCCGAATTTCTGAAGGGTTTTTATCATGAACATGTGTTGAACTTCGTCAAAAGCTTTTTCTTCATCTATTGAGATGACCATGTGGTTTTTGTTTTTGGCTCTGTTGATGTGGTGTATTACATTTATTGATTTGTGTATGTTAAACCATCCCTGTATTCCTGGAATGAACCCCACTTGGTCATGATGTGTAATCGTCTTGATGATTTGCTGCATTCTATTTGCCAGTATTTTGTTGAGAATCTTTACATCAGTGTTCATTAGTGAGATTGGTCTATAGTTCTCTTTTTTGGTTAGATCTTTCTGTGGTTTTGGTATCAGAGTAATACTTGCCTCCAGGAATTATTTAGGGAGGATTTCTTTTTTTCTCAATTTCATTCAAGAGTTTAAGGAGTACTGGCATCAAATCTTCTCTAAATTTCTTGTTGAATTCAGCTGTCAATGCATCAGGACCTGGGCTTTTCTTTGTTGGTAAGTTTTTAATTACATTTTCAATTTCAATAGCTGATATTAGGTTGTTCAAAATTGCTATATCTTCTTGGTTGAGCTTTGGGAGTTCTTATGTTTCTAGAAATCTTTCCATTTCCTATGTGTTTTCCACTCTACATGAGTAGAGATTTTCAAAGTAGGTATTCATGATCTTTTGAATTTCCATGGGATCTCTGGTAATTTCTTCCTTTTCAGTTCTTATTGCATGAATTTGGGTTTTTTTCTTTCTTTCTGTTGATAAAGTTACTTCAGGGCTTGTCAATTTTGTTTATTCTATCAAAAAACCAGCTTTTTGATTCATTAATTCTTTGTATTGTTTTTTTTTTTAGTTTCAATTGCATTGATTTCTGCTCTAATCTTACAATTTCCTCTCTTCTATGAGCTTTGTGTTTAGCTTGCTCTTCTTTTTCTAGAAGCTTGAGATGGAGTATTAGGTTGTTTATTTGTGCTCATTCTATTTTCTTGATATGACGGTTTATTGCTACATATTTGCCTCTTATGACTGCTTTCATTGCATGCCACAGATTGCAGTAAGTTGTTTCTATATTTTCATTGAATTGTAGGTATTGCTTTTATTTCTTCTTTAATTTCATCTGTAGCCCACTGGTTGTTCAAAAGGCTTTTATTTAATTTCCATGTATTTATGCAGGTTTTACAATTTCTTTTGCCATTAATTTCCAATTTGAATGCACTATGGTCAGATATTAAGCATGGTATGATTTCAATACCTTTGCATTTACTTAAGAATGTTTTATGGAATAATATATGGTTTATTTTGGAGAATGTCCCATGTGCAGCTGAGAAGAATGTGTATTTTGATGTGGTTGGGTGGAACACTCTGTAAACATCTATCAAATACTTCTTGTCAGGGAGAATCTGATCATGGCTGGCTTATGGAGATTGCATGTCATCACACCCTTACATTATCATGGAAGCAAGAAAAAGAAGCACGATAAATCACACCCTGGCTCTTTCAGATTCCACAGAGGGAAAAGACTTCTGTACACTCTCATTGGTCAAAGCAAGTCAATGGCCTTATCTGATTTCAAAGTGGAGAGGGAAGTGTAATCATACCATTTTCCCAGGAGGAGAGTAAGCTATTCATGAAGTGAATAGTGCTGAAGTTTAGGGCACATTCCCAGTCATAAAGCCTCCTTTTGTTTTAGTTACTGTTGGGCTTCTCAATGGAGAGAGAGAGAGAGAGAGAGAGAGAGAGAGAGAGAGAGAGAGAGAAGCAAAATGAGTCAATTACTAGAAGCTGGAAAGGTGTTAATTCTTGCAGAATAGCAATGTATTTTTTTTAAAGTCAAAGGCTAAATAAAACAGAGGTTATGTTTTTGATAGCAGAAGGTCCTTATTATTTTAGCATTGGACAATCAGATAGGGGTTGGAAATGTGTTTCTCTGCTGGTCTCTCTAGCTAACAATTGTATTTCAAATGCATTCAAAACTCTCTTTCATTGCCTGATTCCTTTTCTGTGTACACTGACTTCTTCCTCTTCCTTCCAAATGAAAAAGCTTGGAGCATGAGTGTAATCACTTAAATGTTCAGTGTCCACTACTGGTTTCTAGGCATGCACTCTTTTCTTTTAACTGAGGAGTGGGAAGCCCTGTTGCTTTAATATACTATTTAAAACAATCCTGGATTGTGAAGCTGCCAGCTCTTACATCATTTAAATCAGGATCAGGATGTAATGGCTAGTGTGTGAAGCCGAGTGAGGTGGGGGAGGCAAATCCACCTCATATACATCTCATACTGATTAAAACAAATGAATGCTCTGTATCTCTAACCAGTGTCAAAAGACATTTACAGTTTTCCTAGCCTCTTTCCCATGTCTGCTTGGCACAGAGAATGCCAGGATCAATGGTCCAATTTTAGTTCCACTTTCTTCTTCTATCATTCCCTGTATTCAGCTCTTCGGAAGTGAGTTAATAATGTAAAATCTGGATGAATTAAATTCATTTAACTGTGCTGCCAATTCTCTTCCCTTCATGCATTTTTAAACAGATTTCAAACCAGTGATGGATTTCTAATGCTCTAGGAAAAAAAAGAGAGGATAAGACTGTAAACCTGAATGGGGCAAATTGTTTATCATAATTACTCCATTGAATGATCTCACTCTGTATCCAGAAGAAGAGGAAATATCAACCAGTATAGACTTTGTAAGTAGCAATATCTTTAGCAGAAAAAAAAATTGTGGAAACTGCCTCTACCATCCATCAAAGAAGTGACAGCGCAGCTTCACATGGAAAGCTGTGAACAGTAATATATGAGGTAGGATGGGGTCTGTTTCTATAGCAACCCAGTATATTCTAGCCAGGATGATGAATTTCTTTAAATTAAATTTGCTGTTAGAAATAAATTAGCAACCAGTCCTCAGAGTGCCTGTTTTGGTACTGTAACTATGTAAGCTATCTATAAAAATGGTCGAATTTGTACTCTTTCTTGCTTTCAGATTCTTCACAAAGCCTCATTGTACCTTATTAAATTGATGGATGAAACTATAGCACATGGTTTACTATTTATTTATTTATTTATTTACTTTGGGGTTTTTGAGACAGGGTCTTGCTATATAGTCCAGGTTGCCTTGAGTACACTCTTTAATCCAGTCAGGTTAGCCTCAAACTCATAGTAATCCTGCCTTAGCCTCCTAAGTACTGGGATTACAAGTGAGTGTCACCACAACTCGCTAGTATACCAACTTTATGTTTAGAAGGTCAAAAAACAAAAGTTTCTACCAATGTATAATAATAAAAAGTGAATTTTTCAGGAAGTAAAACTCTTTTAATGAGGGAATAGTCCTAGAAATTAAATACCCTTACATCTACTAACTTGATTGAGCCTATTAGCTTTCAACTGTTGGCAAGGTGTTAGAAGAGATTGTTCATAGCTGTATTTCTTTTTAAAATTCCTTCTTAACACAGGACAGATTCCCTCTCCTATGGCAAACAAATATCACCTATAATTTGGTCTGTTTTACCATCTCCTTCCCTCCCTGCAGTATCTGTTCCCATCAGGCTGTCTTGTTTATCTTCACTATAAAATGCTTCTAATGGTGTAATTAGTTAATGATACAGCCAGTTCTCTAGTTTATATTCTCTTGACAAACTTAAGAGTGAAAGAATTCACATTTTGGTTCCACACTTCTATGGGTTTTGATCCTTAATGGGGGAGCCAGGGTCTATCTTGCAACTATATGTGTTTTTCATCACTACACAGTTCCTGAGACTTGCTCTGTATGGAATGAGCAAAAGTTGCAATGGCTTGTGAAATCATGCTCCTGTTAATTTCATTTAGCAAGATCACTCTGGAAATTCAGCTGATGGCAATGATGAAAGCTGTGTGGCTCATTCAGTCTATCATCTGGCAAAACTACTGTCAGTAAAGTTTTAAGAGTGCAGGTGTTCCTAATAAAACAGAAAATGCCTTATTAATAATGCAGCACACTGTGCTCTCTCATTGCTGGATTTTTTTTTGCTGACTCAAGAAGAGCACCATGTGCATTGTATTGTGTTTTCACGCAAATCCCATAACACCTCTGAAGAGAACAATATGACAGCCAATGACAGAGGGAAAACTTGAAATTTGAGATTTGAGAAAAGGCTTCTATTATTCTGAATTTTCCTTTTTTGTTATCTACCAAACACCTCTCACTCCATCCCTGAGATTTAAGATTCTGTGAGTGCTTCATGAACATGTTGCACAAATTCTTGGTTATTAGAAGATCCAATTTGCTTTAATACTCAGAGCTAAACCCTACTGAGGTCAAATGGGGTATTTATACTACATCAATGTAAAGACTGACAAAATAAGGTTGACATCATGAATGCACCCCCACCAAGCAATTTAAAACTTTGATAGGGCTGAATCCTAATGTTTTTACCTATAACTGACCATGTCCCTCAAAATGTCATCCTAAACCAGTACCCCAAATTCTTTTAGTAACCCATCTCTCCATTAATATTTGTCTTCCTGTTTTTCTATCTGACTGTTTCTTTTGCTACTGCCTTTTTACACCAACTCTTCCTATGGGCACAGAACCCTGGTTTTACTGCTAAAAATTCCATTTCTCTTCAGTCTTGCTACAAAATTTCTGACCACCTCTTAACTGTACCTGAAAACTAATTCTCCCCTAAGGACTCTCCTGCAGTTGCACTTTCCTGACCAGTGGGGTTGTTCTTCCATATGTCATGTTCCAATTAACTTCTGTGATGTTAACTGATTGTGTCAACTTGAGTAAGAAATGCCTTACTGAATTAGCACAGTTCTGAGAGTGGCTGAGTGGATTTACTGAAGACAGAAGACCCGCCCGAGGGCAGCTTGTTGCCTCAATGGTATAAAGGGGAAATGAAGAAGGAAGGCTCGCCTCCATTTCTTCTGAGGAACTGTAGTCTTCGCTTTCACCTTGGACATTATCACCTGGCTTCCAGTGCAGACTCGTCAGCCTCCAGCACAAACCCTTCAGTCTCCTGATACAGAGTCTCACAGGACACTACATTGAGCTCCGGACCTTTGACTGGATTCTTCAGGTCTCCAGAATATAGACAGACCTTCGCAGTCTTCCATATCTGATTCTGTGGGCAGCCATTGTAATCCAATCTTTTAAATTCTTATTTATGTGTATATCTTGCACTAAATTTGTTTCTCTAGTAAACACTGACTGAAACATCTTCCTACAGTAAAATAAACTACTGCATTCCAAAACTTAAAGGCTTAGAATATCATTTTGTTTTCCTAACATTTTTTGGATCTGGAGTTCAGGAAAACCTTTTCCTGTGATCCACGTGGTATTAGTTGGGACAGCTAAGGTTAGGGAATCCACTTTCAAGATTGCAACTTTACTCATGTGCCTGGAACCTCAATATTTTTGTCCTCAATTTCTCCCCAAACTCCACTTCACCTTTAAGGATTGCCCATGAGGCTTATTTGGCTTATTCATCATCGTGATACATTTCAGGACAGAGTTTTGCTACATAGTAGATGACTTACCCAGAGTGAGTATTAAAAGACACTGAAGCACAAACTATGAAACTTCCTATAACTTTGTCCAGAAAATCACTTGAGTCATATTTATTCAACAACTAAGTTACTGAAGTGCACTGTGATTTAAGGGGAGGGACTAGACTCCATCGTTCAATGGTAGCAGTATCAAAGAAGTCATGGTCACATATAATTTACCATGTCTCATATTTCAGAGATCAGAGATGGGCTAGTGCTCTTTCAGCTCCAATTTTTTCATACTTTCATCTAACTCCCCATCTTCTCTACATTGGGTTTTAGTCCTATCCTTTCTTCCAAAACAATTCTCCGTATTATATGCTAAAAGTATATTCTAAATCACTGCATTTAATAGAAGTTTTCAGTCTCAGCTCTCAAATCTCAGCAGCATATGGCATGTTAACAAATATTTCTTTGACTTTCAGAAACACCACTTATGTTTTCCTTGTGCTCATATTGCTGGCCACATTTTGTTGTGTTTGTAGCTTTGACATTATCCATCTCATCCATTCCATACTGATTTCCAAGAAGTGTGATGAAGAGTGTCCTTCCTGTATGCTCTAGACCAGGTCATACAAGTCTGTCACTTATTTTTTTAAATTAAAATCTATTGAAACACATCATTGTACAATATTTATGCATTATCTATGGCCATGTTAAATTTTTATGATTGGTTTTAAGCTACAGTAACAGAGTGACAGCATGTACAGCCTATAAGCTTAAGTTTATACTACAGTATATCTTCTACATCCTTGAGTTCCACTTGTGTAGATTCAACCAACTACAAATCAAAATTATTCACAAAAAATCCATATGTATTGAACATGTATAGACCATTTTCATGTTGCTATTCCCTAAATAATTTAACAATTATTTATATTTTATTAAGTATTATAAAACATCTAAAGATTATTTAAATATGAGAGAGGACTATGATTATGGATTTTGGTATCTGGTGAGGAGGTGTACTGTACTCAATCTCATGTATGCACCAAAAAGAGCTTTTCCTGTATTATTTTTCCCAGTAGAAAAAAATAATGTTTGCTGACTCCTTCTCCGGAACCAGTGGTTGTTAAAGTGTGTTCCCTGGATCACAATTAGTGTATCCTGGAATATGTTAGAAAAGTGAATTCTGGGGCCTTACCTTACACTCCTTTGAATCAGAAACATTGATGGTTGGGCGCAGAAACCATATGTGTTTGTTTACAAGTCCTCTGCTCTTTCTAGCACATACATATGTATAGGAATAATCGTACTTTAACTGTGAGCATCAAGGAGAGAGTCAGACATAACAAGAGTTGGATAAGGTCCTTACATCTTTCCTACTGGAGCTGTGGAGTAGAGGCTGAGCCTTCCTCACCACAGGGAGAATCTGTAGTACTAACAAAGGGGAAAATAGCATATTCCAGGACTGGAATGAACAATGGGTATTTCCCCTTTTCTCAGTCACCTCACCCATGTAGAGTGGGTGAGGACTTAGGAACTCTGAGTGGAGGCCCCCAGTTTCACAGTCTAAAGGCTTTTATTTTGTAATCAGAGTAATTTTGTTATTTCAAGTGTGATATGAAGAGTACATATTATGATTTATGTTTCTTTGTTGTTCCAATCACTATGTCATGCATTTTATGTGTTTTATGTACATTGATTCCTCATATCTCCAGCGAATTGTTATTAGGATGCCTCTCTCCAGATAGCAAAATGCATGGATGTGCAAGTCCTCATGTATAATAGCATAGTGTTGGTGTATAATGTACATATATCATTTTGTGCACTTTAGATCATCTCTAGACTATTATATCTCATACAACGTAAATGTTATATACATGTTATTTAATATTATTCAGGGAATTGTGACAAGAAGAAAACCTGCAGTGCTCAGTACAGGGCAATTTTTTTCTGAATATTTTCTACCCATGGTTAGTGTAATTTGCAGAAGCAGCACTCAAGGATACAGTGAGCCAACTGAATATTTATTTATCAATTATTAACACAGTGATGGTGAGCTTAAATCCCAGATCTAACCTTCTCATTTCAAATATTATGTATTTAACAAATTAACTATTTGTATTATTTCATTTAATTTTTATATCAGTATTATTTGCCCCTATTTTACAGGTAATTATTTTGAGACTTAGATTCCTTAAGGCACACATCTGCATAGCAACTGCCCAAATTAGGTTTTAAAGATTGGCTGTTTATAATCCAATGATCTAACTCTCAATCATCATACACACATGCACACACACACACTTGCACATGTGTGCACACACACAAACTGGAAGCTTTCTGGAAATCAAATTCTCTTGATAGTCAAATTTCCAAAGAGTTGTGTTAATATTTAAAATATTGACCAAATTTTAAAAAAATAGAAATCCTCTAAAAATATCCTATTTAATTTATTTTATTTCATTTCAAATAGCATCACCAAACCTCTTGAAGCTATTTTGATAATTTGGCATTAGATATTGTTATACTGACAAATACACATTAGTTGACATAGACGCTGATGATGCATAAAACACAGGAATCTGCGATTTCACACTTAACATCGCTTCACTTCACAAGTTTCTTTGTAGCCATTTTCAAAATTATTATTTGCTGTTTTCTCATGAAGTAAGCCATGTATTCTTACATGGGCTCTTAGCTTGCTTTCTGCACATTCAGTTAGTGAAACAAAGACGAGAGTATCTGTTTCTAAAGTATATTTTTTCATTTTCTAGATAATCCTCCAGGTTATTAAATTTTGGTAACAAATTTTAATGTTATTCAGTAGAATTTAAAATAGAATTTCATCACTCTGACAAAGTGAAACATGCTCAGTTGCCAATAGTCATGTCTTGAGCGTATGTTGAAGGTATCCTGACAGTGTAAGGGGAAATATCTGGCAATGTTGCCATTTTAAAAATGTGGGCTGCAGAGTCCTATAGAAAACTTGGTCTGACTTTCATTTGTTCTTTGTGTGGAGAGCAAGACACCTAAACAGAACTGCACATCAGCTAAACTAACATTTATAAAGGATCTAGCACTGAGTTAAGCATCTATAGTACACAGATAAATAAGACACAGTCTTGCTCTCAAGAAGAATAGAGTCCAGAGAGTAATAAAGCTCAGTATGGTAGAGTGAACGATGGGAAAGAGCTTTGGAATTTTTCATGGAATTTCAGGTCTGTTGGAGACCCACTGAAGGCTTTTTGAAGTGATGAGACTGAGTGAAAATAGCCATAGAGAAATTGACACATGGTAATCCAGAAGAAGAAGTAGCACAAGCAAAGGTACAGCATGAGAAACCCTATGATACAAGTAGCCACCATCATAGGAGAGATCTCAGGGAAGGTTGGAAGTGGTATCTGGTTACTTGCATGAAATATTAAGCAAAATGCATCCAACACGTGGGCTCAATATCCTTAGTTTCACAGATGGATCTCCATTGCTACTCTGAAAATTGCCATGTCAGTGTAGTGAAATTTTTATTTTTACATTGGACCTTGGGTTTTCTGCCTGGATAGCTAGACATTTCTTCCACCATATTAATTTATCTCTATCTTTCAATTTGTATTCTGGCACATGTGAGTGAGTGCATACCAGAGAAACAGACTTAATGCAAGACACACAAATATATAAGAATGGAATGAAAGAATGGAACACAGAGGCTGCCTGCAGAGTCAGGTGTGGAAAAGTAAAAAGGGCTGTCTCCATGCTGGGAATCCCAAGGATCTAACCAAAGGCCTTGAGTTCACTGCAGTGTCTTATGCAATTTTCCAAAAAGAGGTTGAAGGAGAGTCTTTGCTGGAAGCCAAGAGATGACATCCATGATGATGACTGGAGCTCCTCTGAAGAAACAGAAGCAAGCCTTCCTTCTTTCTTCCCCCATTTATATAATTCAGGTGGCAAGCCCATTGGTTGCTGTTACTCACAGCTAGTAAATGTTCAGCAAATCTCTTAAGCCATACTTAGAGTTATGCTGATCCAATTTACTTGGATATTTCTTACTCAAATTGACACAATCAGTTAACTATCACTTAGCAGAATTTATGAGATTTTCTATTTTCAATATGGAGGCTGTTTTCTACTGAATGAGTTCCACTAGATATTTTCTACAATGCAGACTTTAATTCTATTACCACTTTTTGTTATCTTGTAATATTTTCCTGTACCACACATTGAAAAACTCTGGTATCATTTTGCTTATCACAACTTTATTCTCCATTTTTATTGTTATGATTTGAATATGTCCTCCAAGACTGCATATTAGAGTGATACATGCATACACTTTTTTATAGTGGTGCAATTCACAAAATCTAAGCTGCGGAAACAGCCTGCATGTCCACCAGAAGAAAAAAAGGATAAAGAAAAAGTGTGTATACACAATGGGTTACTCAGCCAAAAAAAGAAAAAATGAAATCATTTCATTTGCAAGAAAATGGCCAGAACCAAAATCTACCAGGTTAAGTGAAATTGGCCTGACTCAAAAAGTTAAATATTTTATGATTTCTATTACATGAAAAAGCTAAAAAATATATAAATTAGTAAGCAGAGAGTTCAAAGAGAGAGGACAAGAAATCAGGAGGTAGAATTCTGGAGATGAAGAGGACAAGTAGAAGAGAGAGGAAAGAGAGGCTGGTAATGGGATTAAAATACATTAATGTTTCTGTTAGGCATTTCTCTAAAATCATGACATTATTTACTTCATTTAATCCTTTTTTAAGAAAAATTTGAATTTTTTTTTAATTTTAAAAAGAAAAAAGTGAGATAAAAAAAACAATAAACAAAAGAGACAAGCAAAAACAAACCCAAAATAACAATATAGGCTTTCAAAACAGAATAAATGAAATTTAACAATGATTGTTCTATTGCATATTTTTCTATTTTTTCTTCAAAGAGAGAAAAGAAAGTTAAAGAAAATAGAAAAACAGAAAAAAGGGTAGAACAATCCCTAATTAAAAAAAATTAACATCATAGAATTGCTAGTTGATATATTACCCATTGTCATCTTAAAAAATAGTTGCCAAAGTTACCAAATTAAAACATAAATAGTGGCTAGACACTCAAACCTTGACAGTGAAAATCATTCTGTTCATTGTTCCAACAGAAATTCAGTAATATGGTCATCTATCTTACACACTATACATGCCATTATACCCTTTAGAGCATTTTCCTTCCCTTTCACTTACACAATATCTATTTTACTATTTGAAACCCATTATTCTATCAGTTTTTATTATTTTTTACACTAGAAAGACAATGTGATATTTACAAAGGTGAGTCTTGTTTATTTCACTAATGAGTATAATCTCATGTTGCCTCCATTTACCTATAAAGGTCTCAAGATCATCCTTTTTATAGCTGAGCAGTATTCCATTGTATAAAAATATCATATTTTTTTATCCACTCTGCAGTTGATGGGCATTTAGGTTGTTTCCAAGATTTAGCTATCACAAATTATGCTGCTATGAACATGAGTGCACATATATCACTGTGACATGGCCTTTTTAATTTTTCTGGGAAAATACCAAGGAGAGGAATAGCTGGATTGAATGGAAACTCCAACACTAGTTTTTTTTTTTTTTTAGGAATCTTCATAATGATTTCCACAGTGATTGCACCAGTCTACATACCCACCAACAGTGGAGAAGTGTTCCTTTTCCCCCCACAGCCTCGCCAACATTTGTTATCAGTTGTTTTCTTGATGGCAGGCATTCTTTCCGGGGTGAGATGAAATCTCAATGCTGTTTTAATTTGCATTTCTTGAATGACCAGTGATGGTGAACATTTCTTCATGTATTTATTTGTCACTTGTATATTTTCATCTGAGAACTGTGTGTTCATCTCAGATGCCCATTTTTGGAGAGGGTCTTTGAATTTGGGGGGCTTGATATTTTTCAGCTCTTTATATTTTCTGGATATAAGCCCTTGTCTGAGGGATTGTTGGCTAAAATTCTTTCCCATTCTGTGGGTTTTCTTTTCACTCTGTTGGTGATTTCTTTTGAAGTATAAAACCTTTTAGTAATGAGATCCAAGTTGCTGATTCTTTGAAGTATTTCCAGTGCAGTTTGCTTTTTATTCATAAATTCTCTGCCTACTTCTGTGTCTCTAAGAATTCTACCTGCCTTATCATCCAGTACATTTGTTGTTTCTGTTTTAATGTTTAGATCCTTGATCCATTTTCATTTGACTTTAGTGTATGGTGATAGGCATGGATCTATTTTCAATCTTTGGCATGTGGAGAGCCAATTTTTCTGACACCATTTATTATAGAGGGTATCTTTTTTCCAGTGAACATGTTTAGCCCCTTTGTCAAGTATAAGGTAGTTTAGTGTCTTTGTAGTAGTGTTTGCATCTTCTAATCTGTTCCATTGATCCTCAGGCCTATTTTTTGTCAGTACCAGGCTGATTTTATCACTGTAGTTTTGTAGTATAGATTCAAGTCCAGAATTGAGATGCCTCCTGTCTTGTCTTTGTTGCCCAGAATCAGCTTGGTATTCCAGGTTTCTCCTGTTTCCAGATGAATTTTATGAATATTTTCTCTAGATCTGTAATGTATGTTAATAGTATTTTGATTGGGATTGCACTGAATCTGTATAACAGTTTTGGGAGTATGGCCATTTTCATAATGTTGGTTCTTCCTAGCCAAGAGCAAAGGATATCGTTCAATTTTTCTAATATCCTCTTCAATCTCCTTTTGTAAAGTAGTATAATTTTCAGCATATAGGTTTTTTACATTCTTGGTTAGGTTGATTCCTAAGTATTTCATTTTTTAGATGCCATTGTGAAAGGCAATATTTTCATATTTTTTTCTCTCAGTGAGGTTTTGTTTGTGTACAAGAATGCTATTGATTTTTGAGTGTTGACTTTGTGTCCAGCTATGCTGATGAATTTGTTTATTACCTCCAGTAGTCTTTTAATGGAGTTTTTGGGTTCTTCTATGTAGTGTATCACGTCATTTGCAAATAATGCTAATTTAACTTCTTTTCCTATTTTGATATTTTTATAATTTTTGTCTGATTACTCTGGCTAATATTTCTAGAACTATATTGAATAGAAGCAGTGATAGTGGACATCCTTGTCATGTTCCTGATGTTAGAGCTAAGGCTTTTATCCATTTAGTACAATGTTGGCTGTTGGATTGTCATAAATGGCCTTTAAGAGACTGAGTTACATACCGTCTATTCCGAGTTTCTATAGGTTTTTATCATGAACTGGTGTTGGACTATATCAAAAGCTTTTTCTCCACCTATTGAGATGATCATGTGATTTTTATTTTTGGCTCTGTTGATATGGTGTATTACATTCATTGGTTTGCATATATTGCACCATCCCTGCATTCCTGGAATAAATCCCACTTGGTTGTGGTGCATAACCTTCTTCATGATTGCTGCATTCTATTTGCCAGTATTTTAGTGAGAATCTTTGCATCAATGTTCACTAGTGAGATTGGCCTATAGTTCTCCTTTTTGTTTGGGTCTTTCTCTGGTTTTGGTATCAGAGTGATTCCTGCCTCCAGGAATGATTTAGGGAAGACTGCTTTTCTTTCAATTTCATTGAAAAGTTTAAGGAGTATTGGCGTCAAATCTTCTCTAAATTTCTTATAGAATTCAGCCATAAATCCATGAGGACCAGGGCTTTTCTTTGTTGGTAAGTTTTTAATCACAATTTCAATTTCAGTAGCTGATATTGGGTTATTCAAAATTGTGATATCTTCTTGCTTAAGCTTTGGTAGTTCATATGTTTCTAAGAATTTGTCCATTTCCTCTGTGTTTTCCACCCTATGTGAGTAGAGATTTTCAAAGTAGGTGTTCATGGTCTTTTGAATTTCTAAGTTATCTGTAGTAATTTTCCTCTTTTCAGTCCTTATTGCATGGATTTGAGTTTTTTGTTTCTTTTTCTTGATAAGGTTGTCTAGAGGTTTATCAGTTGTGTTTATTCTCTCAAAAAACTCAGCTTTTTGATTAGTCAATTCTTCGTATTGTTTTTTGGTTTCAATTGCAGTAATTTCTGCTCTAATCTTTACAATTTCCATTCTTCTATGAGCTTTGGATTTGACTTGCTCTTCCTTTTCTAGAAACTTGAGATATAGCCTTAGGTTATCTATTTGTGCTTATTCTGTTTTCTTGATGTAACAATTTATTGCTATATATTTTCCTCTTAGGACTGCTTTCATTGCATCCCATAGGTTACAGTATGTATTGTCTGCATTTTAATTGTATTGTAGGTATTGTTTTATTTCTTCTTTGATTTTATCTGTAACCCTCTGGTTGTTCTGAAGGTTATTATTTAATTTCCATGTATTTATGCAAGTTTTGCAGGTCATTGATTTCCAATTTTAGTGCATTAATGGTCAGATATTATGCATGGGATAATTTCACTCCATTTGTATTTACTTAAGAATGTTTTATTAGTTAATATATGGTCTATTTTGGAGAATGTCCTATGTGCAGCTGAGAAGAATGTATATTCTGATGTGGTTGGGTGGAACATTCTATAAACCTCCATTCATTCACAGGTATGATTCAGTTCTGTTATTTCTTTGCTGACTTTTTGTCTAGTTGATCTATCTCTTTGTGACAGTGGGGTGTTAAGTTCTCCTACTAGAATTGTGTTCTTGTGTTTGGTTTTTCATGTCCATTAGTGCTTGTCTTACATAGTTGAGTGCTCCTGTATTTGGTGCATATATATTTATAATTGTTAGTTCTTCCTCTTGTAGTTTTCCACTTACAAGTATGTAGTCACCTTCTTTATCTCTTTTAATCCTTTTAGGTTTGAAGTTCACTTCATCTGCAAACAGAATAGCTACTCCTGCTTTTTTCTGGGTTTCTGTTGCATGAAATATTGTTTTCCATCCTTTGACTTTTATTCTATGAATTTCTTTTTGAGTGAGATGTGTTTCTCATATACAGCATATCGTGAGGTCATGTTTTTTGATCCATTCAGTCAACCTGTTTCTTTTGACAGGTTAATTGGGCCCATTTACATTTATGGATATCAATGATATGTACTGGCTTGACTTTGCCATATTGTATTCTTGTTGCTGATTTCCCACTTTCCTCCCTTGTTTAATTGCTTGTCCTACCTGGTGGTTTCTTTCTGTTGTTGTTCTGGAGACTGTGGTCATTTTTATCTCTTTCTAACATGTTTTTTAATACTCTTTCTAGGGTTGGTTTGGTAGATAGGAATTTCTTCAGTTGTTCTTTATCATGAAACTATCTCATTTCTCCATTAAATTTGAAAGATAGTTTTGCTGGGTACATCATTCTGTTTTGAAAGTTGTTTTCTTTTAGGGCTTGAAATACTTCAGTCCAGTATCCTCTTAACCTGAAGGTTTTTGCTGAGAAGTCTGCTGTGAGTCTAATAGGCTTTCCTTGATAGGTGAGTTGTGTCTTTTCTCAAACAGCTTTTAGTATTCTGTTTCTGTTTTGTATGTCTGAGATATTAATTATTATGTGTCTGGGTGTAGATTTATGTTGGTTATGACTGTTCGGCATTCTATATGCCTCACTTATTTGTATATCAGATTTTTCCCCCTTTGGAAAATTTTGGGAAATTTTCTGCCATTACTTCTGTGAACAGCTCAGTAAGTCCTTTGTGTTGTTTCCTGTATCCTGACTGATGCCTGTCAATCTTACATTGCTTCTCTTGGCCTCATCTTGAAGCAGCTGGATTGTGATTTCATGCTGCTTTGTTGTCTTTATAAGTTCTATCCTTTCATGGTCACTATCTGTGATCCTGCCCTCAAGGTCTGAAATTCTATCCTCAGCTTCATTTAAGCAGTTTTTTCAGCTTTCAATAGAATTTTTTGTTTCTTGGATATCTCTTTGAATTTTTTTTCATGGATTCTGCTGGTTTTCTACATTGTTTATTCAAAGTTTCAATCGATTTCCCATCTCCCTTATGTTTTTTATTTATTTCTTCCCTAGCTATATTGAGCAAATCTTTTACTAAGGTTGTTATTTCTGTCTTCACGTAAGACATTACTTCTAATTTGATTTCCTCTATGGCCTCATGGATTTGTTTCTTTACTTCATTTGCCATCTTTTTAGAGATTTCTGGTATATGATTTTTAAAGTCCTCTATTTTACTGTCTCCTTTACTTGCTCCTGATGGACTAGATGTTTGAGATTGCATTTTGGTTTTTTGTTTTTGTCATTTTCACCTTCTGGGCCAATATCTGGCTGTTTAATCCCAATAGTCACAACTGTCAGCAGTGTATCTCCTGGGGTCCTACTGTGTGGTTAATGTCCACGCAGTTGTTGGGTACATAGTGACTGGAACCTGCCAGGGTCCTCTGGGAAAGGGGCCACCAAATCTGCCATCAAACCAGCACTGCCAGTCCTATGCAGTTCAAGTTTCTGGGAGGGCAAGTGGGAGCCAAACATTCACAGCAGTGCTTGGTCTAAGAGATGGGGAGGGTAGCCAAGGGCAGCGGGCCGAGTCTGGGTGGGTTGGGCGATCATCTGGGTCAGCAAACAGGAGGAGCGTGCCAGGTCACAGGCACGGCTCAGCGGCCTGAGCCGTCCTCCTCCGTGGGGTGGCAGTAGGAAGGTGCCGACCTGCGCAGGCATGGCTCAGTGGCTGCGGTCGGGGCGGAGCGCGGAGGTTGTCCTCTGCACATGGTGACAGGAGGGCTCTGAGGTGTGCAGGCCTGGTACAGCGGCCCGAGCAGGGGCAGAGTGCAGAGGTTGTCCTCCATGCCACGGCAGTTTGAGGGCACGGAGGCGTGTAGGCACGGCTCAGCAGCCAGAGCCGGGGCAAAGTGCAGTGGTCGTCCTCTGCGTGGCCGGGTTGGGAGGGCACCGAGGCCTTCGTTTAATCCTTTTAAGAACTCTTTAAGAGAGCTATACTTCTTGCCCTATTTTTCTTAAGAAAACTAAAGTGTGGCTAGATTAAATAATTCAAAAATTTTAAACAAGTAATACGAGTTGGGGTTTTAAAGTTTGATTCCAAAATCCATGGTGTTGACTCTTGTGCAAATCTGTATAAGCTCTGCTTTGAGCAGGAAAATGCATCTTAATCTATCCCTCTGCTTGCACATAGCTTGCTTTACCTCAAAGGACATGCTAGGATGCAATGGTGTACCATTCACTATTGCCACTGTTTTCATCTGTTCATCATATTGCACAAGAAGACCAGAGAAGGAGTAGAAAGGATGAAGTTTCCCCTTAACATTATCCCCTCATGTAGTGAAGGGGATATCACTGTCTTTTGTTCTAGCGTGGCTTTATGCTTAGAACTAGCGTTAGAGAGTGGTGGTAACTGACCCTTCCACTACTTCCAGTCTGTGCTGTTTCTTCCAGACAGAGTTGGAACATACTTTGGCTAGCAATTGTGTTTCTTAACTCATAATCTCTAGGATGCAGTTAATGAAATTTTCTCCCCACTTCCACACTCTGCAGGACTTTTTTTCTTGTTTTATTGCACTGTTATTCTTATCATTTGCTAATTATGCCACCAAAATTTTCCCTTTTTCATATATATATATATTCATATTTCCATCTATATAAATATATATGAAAGTTTTGAATCAAACACTTTAACCATTTTGATGCTAAACCTCCACTCTTTTCTCAATGTTTTAAATAATATCTTAAGCAGAAAAAATATTAATAATTGCTCACTGTCTTTGTTGCTGTATGATGTATTATTTTTCATTAAAATTCACAAATATTTATTAAGTACTAGGAATTTGTAAAGTGAAGTGCTCAGTAGTTTGACAATATAAAGAAAAATCACACGTTTTAATTTCAAGTCCCTATTGGGAAGGATGGATATATCTGTGAGTCGTTGCATCTGTTCATACCTATATGACACTCTCCCTAAAGTAGCAAAATGTTATGGGAGTCAAGGAGAGGAAGGAGTTATTTTTCTGTGGGGTCACTGGGAAAGGATTTCTAGGAATTTTCCTTTGGTTTCCCTAAAAGCAGCATTTGAGCATAAGTTTTATTTGGGAGGTGACCCAAGGAAGCTAAACAGAGGGCACTAATATGCAGATTACAATTATGGCCAATGGGGCTCAGTCTCACCCAGAACCTATAGGAAATGGTTAAGAATATATTTCCAAGTTAGTTCCCCTGAGGACAGGAAGATGATGTATTTACTTATTAAATCCTTGAGGGCTCTACCCAGGAATGTCAACTTTCTAAAACTTCAGGTGAGTTTCACATGTGAGCCAGGTCTATACCTGTGCAGTCAGTGAACAGTCAGATAAAGAGTGATGAACTTAAGTTATGGGAGAAGATGGAATTTGGCTAAGGCACAGACATCTGCTTTACTGGAGGAGGTGGCATTTAAATTGAACCTTGGATTATGAGAATTTTTTTAGCAATTCGTGATATAGAAAGGGGTAAGCATTTCAGTATGCAAGAGTAGGAAGACTAAGGCAGAATTTTGTGTGGTCCATGGAAAATAATAATAAAACATCAAAGTTTGAAAATGATTCACAGTCTTAAAATTAGAGAAAATTCAAGGTTATGCCTATAAATATTCTCACTCCCTTGCTTTGAGTGGGAGAGAAGTTAGCTCCGAAAAGTTTGCTCAGAGAGAGTCGTGCCTCACTAGCAGTCTGTTTCCTCTAGCTAATAGCTTAGTTACTTAGACTTATTACACTATTTGCTGCTCTGTTAGAAATTTGGAGTTTTGCCAAAATCTAGACATGGCTTTGTAAGTTGTGTTGTTGTACAAGGGAGGTTATCATCCTCTACACGTGGTATACTGGGGAAAAGATTAAACATTTTTGATTTCATGACTATAAATGGGATAAATTTGCTTAGGGAAAAACAAATAATCCAGTGATTGGGGTGTATGTTGCAATGTATGGGGCTGGGACCTAAGGGATGATAAGAATGGCTAAGAGTGGCTGACATATATGGAGTCTGCCAAAACACGCTTTAGCAGTTCACGATACTAATAAATGTCTAGAAGATAATGGCCAACAGTTTGAGTACCTGTTGTAATTGTAGAGGCCAAAGGTAACTTGTATTAATCTCTTGATGTCTCAAAATTTAGTATTAAAATATTTATATGAGTTTTTTTCTTACCAAAATGTGTACACGTTTTTTGGCAGACTCTGTATATTCCCCTTACCTTCATATTGGGGATAATATTTGTCAACGGTTTGCAGACCTTAAATCCAGCATCCCTAAAGTATTATCAGGGACTACACATCACAGGACTAGAAATGAATTATGTAAATGTTCTTTTTCTCCAGCAGATAGGGGCAAGAAGAAATACTAAACTATTTTATATATTTCACAAGATTCTATCAGTCTTCCTTAATAAAACCTATGTGAGGTTTCATTTTAAACTTAGAAAAATCTAGAAATTTTTGACAGAATAGCTTATTAGTACGTTGGAACCCTTAATCAACATTTGAACCTTTTTGAAAATACTTTACCCTGGACAGGCAGCTGTCATGTCTGGTAATTCACACCTGCGAGACCCTGAAGCTTTGGCAAACTGAGTAACAGCAACATCACATCACTGCAGTGCTAGGCTGAATTTCCCATGGGGCCGAAGGCTGTCAACTGTGAGCAGGTGAGGCTTATTTGAAACACCTTCATTTTTGGCTTACACAATTTGGAAGAGAGCGTTCCATGTCATGCGAGTAACTGGATAGTAAGTACACAGAGGGCACATGTAAGAACTAGGCTTCCTTTCACAGATTATCACATAAGTAGAAATGGCATCTTTCTGAAGGCAGTTAATGAAACAGTGACAATGCCCCAAAATTCTGTTTAGAAAGACAAAAAGATGGATGAGCCTTATTTTAAAAATAATATTAAAGATGCAGGAATAATATTAAAGATGAAGGATAGTACTTACTAACCTCACAGTTTTCTACTTCTGCCTTTCAAAGTTTAGCTTCTTTTGGAGTAAAAGGAAATTTTACAGCATTGATTCTTTAGTTGCCCATGGTGCATAGCTTTGGAGTCTTAGCCTGCTGTGCCTTGGAGGCTGCAGATTCAGCATCTGTAATCGGGATCCTCTGACCCTGTGGTAGGGTAACTAGTGGTCAACTTGTAACACCCAGCTGAACTGAGTCAGCATGGTGCTGGGTGTGGAAGGCCCGCCTGAGGATTCTTGCCGATAGCATAAAAAGAGATCTACGGGGGAAAATGGTGCGCTGTTGATTCTCCTGGAGAAGCTCTTCATGCTGGCTTTCCTGATACGAACTCAGCTCTTTTCATTGTCAGAGGAGCTCGGTCCTTGCTGTTGCTGAGGTTAGCTGAAGTTCTTTTCAGGGGAGCTCTGGTCCTTACTTTGAGCATAGCTTTTTGGCTCCACTGCAGACCCCTCAGCCTACTAGCACAGATCCTTCATCCCACTGGCACAGGCTTTCTGGCTTCCACTACTGACCTTTGGGCCTTTCCAGTGTAGATCCTTGGTACAGACTTGCAGGAGACTTTGTCGTTGGCTCTGGGCCTCCAGTTGGACTCATGGAGGACATTGCCATGGGCTCTGGGTCTTCAACTGGACTCACGCAGGGCATTGCCCTGAGATCCAGGCCCTCGGCTAGATTGTTTGGGTCTCTAGTGAATGGACTGATCACTTGTACTTCTTTGCATTTGACTTTTTGGGTGAAAATTATAAAATAATCCTATAAATTTATGTGTTCTGTATTAAATCTATCCCTTTATCAACCCTGACTACAATAGACCTTTAAGATACTGCTGCTGCTTTGTAAAGGCCAGTAGTGAGCTTTCAGGGGGACCAACCACTCTTCCTTTTGATACCCTGTGCTTAGTTTATTGATATATTGCCACACACACAGAAAGAGAGGTGACATACATTTTACAGAAGAATTGTGTGTATGTGTGTGTGGTGTGCAACTTCAAAGTCAGTGCTATATGTTCTTTTTCCCCATAGGGTTGGTTTGTTTTTGAGACAACTCAATAAATTAAACCTCTCACAGTGAAGTTACCAATTCTATCTCTGTTTCTGCTATGATTTTCCCCATTCATGCTGTCAAAAGGAGAAAGGAAAGCATTTTTTATTTTCCATGTAATTTTAAGGTTTTCTCTTTCAAGCGAATTGTTATTTTCCATTAGTATTTAAAAAGTGTCAAAATCCTCTGTCTTATCCTTCACCACTGCCCCTTGCAGCACACTGGGAATAAAAGAATGACCCTTTTTTGAGCTTTTATGTCTTTGCCAGCTACCTTCTGAGGTACCAATAGGGAAATTTGAAATTACCACTTTATTAGTCCAGGACATTCATTTTCCTCACCCATCCTCTTGCTTTTGAAGAGCAGATAAGAAGAAGAAATTACTTAATTTTTTAGTAAGACAATGTTAGGTCATATTAGAGTGATTTGAGGCACACCATTATTTTTCTGAACTTCAAATAATCATTGAATTCCATTGTAGAAATTATTCACAGGCTCCTAAATTTTCCCATTGGTTTCCTTATGCCTGCTGGTACCTTTCTACCATGGCCCCTATCTCAGTTGGTTAAGCTTATCTATTCATTGGTCTCCTTGTAGGTGTAGTATTAGAGACCACAGAACATTTTATTTGATTCCTCTAGAGCCCAATATTGAGAAAGGCACATAACAGGTAATTAATAAATATTTGTTGAATAAATTTGTGCCTAAGCTACCATACTGTGTTCTGAAAGTGTTCTGTTTAACAAAATCTAAAATAATAAGCTATGTATGTTGCAAAGCTTTTGGAAACCTACTCTACCATTCACTACTGGAGAAAAAATAAGGGTAGAGAAGAGCATCAACAGTTATGGAATATCAATCCTGTACCAAGAATATATCTTACCTCATTTTTTTCTTTAAAACAGCCTTACTGGGACTGTTAAGTCTTTATTTGACAAATAAGGAAATTGGTGCACATGAAGTTAAACAAATTTTGTTGTTACTGAATTAGCATAAGACAGAACTGAGATGAAAACTTGAGACTGAGCCTCAAGGTTCAGGTCCTTTCCACCTTACTTTGTAATTATTTCTTAGTAGAGAAATAAATGGCAATTTTTCCAACTTAGGCTCTACATCTTTGGATTCAACCTACTGTATCTGCAATGAACATGTAAAATTTTATTTTCTTGTTACTCCCTAGACAGCTCAATATAACACCTATTATATAGCATGTATATGTATTAGGTACTGTTAAATCCAATTATGACTTAAAGCATACTATAGGATATGCATAGGTGCTATATATTGTGCCATTATACAAAGGGACTTGCACATCCACAAATTTCAATCTCTGGAGGGGTCCTGAAACAAATCCCTCACAGATATCAACAGATGTCTATAGTATATTCCAAATTATAATGGTAGATTAATTTCATTAAAGATTTTCTTTTCAGTCAAATATTTTCAATCATTCTACTTTGTCAAAGATTAGAGTTCATACTTCACGGCCAGAATAGTAAGATATTGTAGTCCCGTGTTAAACAAATTCTGAGGGTCTATGTATTTCTGCACCAATGGGAGCTCTGTGATTTCTTGGTTAACTTCATAAAACTATTCTGTAAAATGAACATAGATTTTAAAATTGAGTGATATAAGATATATGAGGTGTTCACCATAGTACACAGCAAGAACTTGATACACATAAACTAGTACTGCTATGTGTAGTCATTGTTGTTATTAATAGAATTTTACTACACCCTTCCCTTTTGACTTTTCTTTCCTCAAAAAGTCCCCTATAACAAACCTGGCTCTAGCCACGCTGGGGTCCTCATGCTTTGCCAAACTCTTTGATTATCCTTTCCTTTATCATTTTTGCTTGAACTAACACTAAAGAAATGTTCCATCCATTCCTGCAAATCCAATCAATTTTCTCACTCTTTCAAACAAATGTGGTATTCAACACAGCCATCCTGTGGATCTCATTAGGCTTCTTCCCCAAGCTCTCTCATGCAAGATTGCTCAGTGTGCAAAGTGGCTATGGAGTCAGGAATGGGTGTTAGGCATGTGCTCCACAACAGTGACTTTGCCTTTCTAAAGTTAGTCTGGCTTCCATCACTATTAAATATCTGCCTGCTACAACTAGAAATAATGTTGAGCCCTGATATGACATCATTCCCTATGGATGGGAGGGGCAGAGGAAGTAGGGGAGATGAGCTAATCTCTTGATGGCAGGTCGATTGATTGCATTCAACCTTTTCCATCCTAGAGCAGCAATTTGCCCTCATTGAAATACATATGTATTCTGAATATGGATTGGCATTTCTTCCCATAGTACCAGTATAACCAGTCACAGATTTATAGTATACACTATTCGCTATCATATAATTTCCCATAGCATTTCTTCTCATCAAATATTAATTTTTTCAGGAAAATAAGTATGGCTCAGCCTCATGGCCATCAAATTTATGGTTCTTACCAAGTGCTTCAATGTTCAGAAGAAGCTGATCTCATAAAATGTGAAAATGAACTCTTAAAGATAGAGCTACAGTGCCTCTTATGGTGGGAGATTGCTTTGTGTTGAATATAATTGAATGTTCCCCACAGCTTGTATATCGAAGATTTGCTCTCCAGTCCATGGAGTTATGGGAGTATGTTGGAGCATTTAGGAGGTGGGGCCTGGTGAAAGGAAGTTTGGTCTTTGTGATCATAGTTTTGCTTCTTGTCTTCCAGGAGACAAGCAGCTTTTTTTACCCTATATTCTTCCCATGATGTACTGCCTCATCACAGACCAAAAAGTGGTATGGGCAAACAACCATGAACTCAAATCTTTAAAATTGTAAGGCAAGATAAATCTCTTCTTTTTAAAAATTGAGTATCTCATGTATTTTATTAGAATACTGCATAACTAATTGTGAAAATTAATCTGGATTGTCAACATGATTGACTTAAGAGCTTACTAGGAGATTGGAAAAACACACTTCCAGTAATGTCTGGGTAGGTCACAGAGGCATGACCTTGGGTACTATGCCTGGCCCCTGACCCCTTCCCTCTCTGGTAGTGTGATCTGCTTTGATTCCTGACTGACTTGAAGTGAGTAACTTCCCTCCACCAGGCCCTTCTACTGTGGAGTCCCTGGCTTGAGGCCAGCTGACCATGAACTAAACCTCTGCAAAGGTAAGCTGAAATAAATCTCTCTTCAAGTTATATATTGCAGATATTTTGTCTCAGCATTAGGATAGCTGAATAAAACACTTTCTAACACAGAAAATGTACCAATGATTTTGGGAAACTCTCCTTAAAGTTGTGATATATATTTTAAACAAATGACCTATATTGATTGGTCTTTAGTGGTACTATTTTTACTGTTACCATAGATGGGTGCCGTTAATTGGTGTTAATTGGTAATGACTGATATTGATACTGATTGGTACCACTGACTGTAATTGATTTATACTGATGAGTACTGTTTCCTCATACCCAAAATGAATTGATGTCTCAGAACCAAGAGATGAAGTTAAGAGTGATCTCTTTCACTATTCCACTTGGAAATCCAATTGTCAAATTTAAAAACACCCTAAATTTTGGGCTCCACTGCTTAAAAAATATGTATTTCTTGGATTTAGGAGAGTGTTTCTACCAAGAGCCATAACAATGGTCCTATTGAATGGGCAACTGAGACTGCCACCTGATGTTACTCTGACTGTGACCTAACTATTTGCTCTCGTCACTTAACTAAATATAGACAAAGAAGGGATTATTCCTCTATGCAGGGTTCTTGATCTTGATTACCAGGAGGAAATTTTGTAGGTGTACATAATGGGAGCACAGAGGACTGTGACTAGAACACAACAGAATATGTACCCTACAATTTCTCATCATAGCAGTGAATTAAAGACTTCCTAATTAATGCAAGACCACAAAGGGATCATATTGTTTACTATAAAGGTTTGCAAAATTCAACCAGCTCAAGAAATTTACTCTGAAAATTTAAGCAAAATTCAATTAATAGACTATCAGGTGGTACAATGAGAGATGTCACTCTCAACTTTTCTCCTTGGTTCCAAGACCTGTGCATTTTGGCTATGGGGAAATGGTACCAATCAATATTATCACCAAACAGTACCAATCAAGGCTAAGGTGAAGGCTGAGTGTAAAAGATCATTGAATAGGTAGTGGAAAAGGATCTTAAGTTTTCTCTGTGGCTCAGTGTTCAATTATGGAAACAAGAACTATAGCTTATTGTGTGCATATATTTTTTCTTGCTTTATTTATTTACATATCAGTTTTTATCATTCTCTTCACCTTCACTATTTCACACTAAAATTTTTGATGTTAATAGTTTCTACTTTAGACATAGAACACTCTTGTGGGTTTTACTGATCTAGAGGAAAAATTAACATATTAAGAAATGGCCATAGTGACTAATAATAGCACCTTGTGTTTTCTCTTTTTTGGGAGAGAATCAGTACATCTCAATTTGTCCATAAACAGTTGCAATAGTGATAGCTCATAAGTACTGGAGTGGGAAGCTCCAAGGATTTGTCTGTCCACTGAAGCAACCATTAAGTTAGCAAAACTGACAGAATCAATTATGGGAGGACTCTGGAATCTAATTAAATCTTACAGCAACCAAGAAAATACTTAGTATTGACAGATGCACCAAATTTTAGTAAAAAGATGCTGTGATGCTTTTACTTCCTCCTGTACATCTTCTACTCCCCTAGATCAGCAGTGTCTATGGAGACAGCAGTCCATCTTCCTGTTGTGGCTTGTTGTTTCTTGGAGTGGAAGGAAGAATAGGAATCTTATTCTCAAGACACATTGCTTTTAATCAACCCAGTGTTTTCTTGAGGAACTGGCACACAGACTGACATTTTTTTGGTCTCATTTCCTGCTCATGGGTTACTTCAAATATCTAGGTGATGGCCATCAAATGCATTAAGACATACTATGCATGTTGCATGAGGAAAGGGGAAGCATATGGGGAAATGGTAGACAGAACTAAAGGCCTGAGAAAGAGAAGACAAAGGAAGAAGATCCTTGAGGCAATGCAGACTCTGAAAAAGCTACTATGGATACAGGTGAATAGGGTCATCCACACAGTATGCATGCCGTGCTCAGCCACGAAAATGCTGAAAACTTCTTAGACTGGCTCCCTGACTGATAAGTGAGCTCTGCACAATCTGAGAATAATAGCTAAGTCAGAGTTATAGGTAGCCTACCTTGGTGCTGAACAAGTGTAAGAGCACAGAGCTAATCTTCAAAGACTGGGAGAGTATTTTGTTCCTTCCGTTCTGGTTCCAAGTGTTTAAAGAAATTTCTAGCAAATAATTGACTGATACTTGAAAAAATAACACAGGAACTTGTATGACTGCATGCAACAGAGACTAGAATCTTTGCAAAAATAGTTTAAAGAAATCAATAAATAAATGTACAAAAGCCTCCAACAGTCCACCAGCAACAGCAAACACTAGAGAGAACAAGAAACACAGTTCTTAGAGACATTATATTATGATGTTCAGATTTTCCAACTTTCAAGAAAAACTTACAAGGTGTACAAAGTAGCAAACTATGGCTCATTCCCAGGTAAAAAATAAGAAATGCACAGAAACTGTTCCTGAGGAAGCTTATAGCTTGGAATTAATAAACAAAGACTATAAATCAACTGCCTTAAATACTGGCAGAGTTTCAGTAGCTGGGTACAGTGGTAAATTCCAGCTTCTCAGGGAGCTAAGATAAGAAGATCACAAGTTTGAGAAAAGCCTGGGTAACTTAGTGTGACTGTGTCTCTAAATAAAAAGTTAAAAGGGTTAGGATGTAGCTCAGTGGTAGAGTGCTGCATTAGTCAGGGTTTTGCTAGAGAAAACAGATAGAGCATGAGATATACAGCTATAAAAGAAACAACAAGATTGGCTTACGATGGTCAGCCACAGAGTCGGATGAGGAAGTGTGCAGAGGGTGTCTACACACTGGAGGCTGAAGGATTCAATCCAAGGTCTGGAGTTCACCCTAGTGTCTCATGTAAGTCCACACCAGCAGGCTGGTGGGTCTGCAACAGAAGGCCAAATACTCTACGATGAAATGCTGAAGAGTCCATGCTGGAAAGCTGAAGAGTCTACACTGGAAGCCAGGAGATGAGGTCCAAAACAAAGGCAAAGACTGGAACTTCTCCAAAGAATGGAATGCATTCATCCTCCTTCCCTTTTATACCTCCAAGTGATGAGCCACCATAGGGTGGGTCTTCTTCTACATCCTTGGGTGTAGAGCTGCTAAACCCATTTAGTTAAGTTTCTAAATGTCTCAAATTGACACAATCAATAAACCATTACAGGTGCCCTGGGTTCAATTTCCAGTCCGAGAGAGAGAGAGAGAGAGAGAGAGAGAGAGAGAGAACAGAAGACAGTGAGAAAGGGACACAGAGAGAGAGAGGGAGAGAAGGAAAGAGAAAAGAAGCCTAAAAAGAAAGAGGTAAATGGAACTGTGAACAAAGAACTAAGGAACTAAAGGAAATAAGAAGAAAAGATATTTGAACAAGTAGAGAATAATAATGCTTATACTTTTACTAGGATAGCCTCGTAAAACTAATTATAGATTTCTGACTTTTGGAACTGGAAGAGAATACATTTGTGTTAATGTAAGTGACCAAGTTTATGGTAACTTGTTACAGAATCAATAGAAAACTAATACAATGCTTTTTAAAACAATTTTGCTCTTAAAAATCTAAAGTAGTGTATTTCCTGTGTGCTTATTGTTGATAAATAAGTGTTCTATCTGTATTTGTGAAATAAATGAATAAATGAATACATGTAAGATCCAAAGCAAATGTGTTATCTTCACTGTCTTCATATGAGTTTCCTGAAAAGCTGACATTAAGAGACGAATTTGGTTGCAGTGCTTTTTGGGAAATATTGATGATGACATGAGGAAGTGAGCAACAAAGGGATGGTAGACAAAAGCAAGTCAAGCAGGTTATGATTTTGAAAACTAAAACTTAATCTTACTTGGAAACTGGAAAGCTGTGTAGAGCATGCATCTTAGAGTTACTCTACCTGAGGGACAAGGAAACTGGGAATTTATACCAACTGCCATCCATTCTTGGTTTACCAAGCTTCATTAACTACTGGTGCTTCTGACATCCCAGTGTAGGGGTGAAGTAGATGTTGGTGTGCAGAGAGAGCTCTCAGACCCAAAAATGAGTATCCTCACAGTTGAAAGTTGAGCTTTACTGAAATAGTAAGGGAAACAATGGGGGAGGTGCAAAAACAGCTTCTATTTCATTTACAAAATCTGTCCTAGCTAATCCACTCCAGTTAACTTCCTTCTGATTGAGCAATACATACTTATCTTATGTACCACTCTGGAGCAATGCAGTGCTTTACTGAAATAAACTATGGGACATGAACAACTTCAAGGAGGAGAGGTTTATTTTGGTTCATGATTTCAGCCCATGGTCAGGTTTCTCCAAAGCATAAACATGATAAGAAAAAGGCAAAGCAGAGGAAAGTTGTTCATTTCATGACAGCCATGAAGAAGAGAGAGCAAGAGCAAAGGAGGAAGTATCTGGGGGCCAGATATACATGTCAAAGCTACACCTCCAGTGACCTAGCTCATCCAGTCAGGCCACACTTTCCAACAGGCCTACTGAACTATGAACTCATAAATGGATTAATCTACTTGATGAAGTTAGAGCTCTCATTGTCCACTGAGTTTCTCAAACAAAATCAGCTACTGAACCTTCATCAAGATGAGGCTTTTTGGGGGGCAATTTGTATTGCAACTATAACAAAGGCTCATGGCATCTTTCTCATGATACTGAGGCCCATGGTAAACATACTATACACACTCAACGTACATTTTCAAATGGAAATTATTACTGTAATTGTGCAATATATATTTCTTACTCTTGAAGATAGTGTTGCATTATGTTTTCTCCTTGCTTCTTTTTAAGTTTTTCTGTCATTACAATGTTGGAATTACAAATTGGAAACAATCCAAAGATTTTCTTTTTAATGCAATTATCTCCATGCCTACCACCATGTTCACTCTTTGAAGAAATCAGTGCTTAGACCTGCTACAAGACTTACATAGCCTTTCCAATTTCTTTTCCTTTTATTTCAGTACAAATACAGTATACACACACACACACACACACACACATGCTATTATACTACACATCTTTTTCCACTTGATAACGTGTCATGGATATGGAAAGGTCACAATGAATCTAGCTAATTTATTTTGGTAGTTGCAGAATATGGCCTTTTGGATATGGTTCAGTTTTTTTCAGTTATTACTCTACTGGAGGTGCACATGCAATTTGTTTCAAAGGTTTTTTTGCCACCTTAAACAATGCTGCAGTCAACATCCTAGCACAAATTTGTCTTTTAATTCCTCAAAGTGATATTTCTATGTCAGAGGGTATGTGAATTTGAAATTTGTATAGATATTGTGAGGTTATCTGCCACTTCTTATTGGTACTTTATTGGTTATTTCCTTAAACATTCTTTGTTTATATGTAACAGCTTTGCCTAACCTGTGGTAAGACCTATTGAGCATTCCTAATCCAAAAATCCCAAGACCAAAAAACTGAAAAAGATGGAATTTATTGAACATTCCCATGATACCCCAAGTAGAAAATTATGCACCTGATTTCATAAGGAAGGCTGCAGTTAAAATACAGACACATGAAAAATGTTTATAACATTTCCTTCATTTTATGTGTATAACATGTATATGAAACCTAAGTAAATATTGTGTTTAGCCTTGGGTTCATCTCCCAAGATACTTCATTATATAAATGCATGTCTTTTAAAATCTGAATAACATCCAAAATGAAATGCTTGTGGTCCCCAGAATTTCGCATAAGGGATACTCAACCTGTTTATCCTTATGACTGATAATCTAGAATTACACTACTAAGAGTCATTTACATATGTTGTCATGGTGATTTTCCACCAATGGTAAATCAAAGGGAGTTTCTCTGTGATCTGACAGACAAGGATGTGGCAGAAGGTGAAGCAGCAGGTGCTTCTTTTGTCCAAGCAAGAGAGTATGATGCAGCTTTGGTCAAGCAGAATATTTTCTTCACTTCTAAATGGGACATGGCATGGCTGTGGCAGTGAAGAATTCCCACAAAATAGCCACAAGGGTTAGCATAAATAACTGTGTTGTACTTTGAAAGGTCATCACTGGAAAAACCCTGTGCAACATGAGTTGTTGCAATTTATACACATTGGCTGGCAAGGTATGGGGAAAGTCACTTAAACTTCAACTTGAATTAGTAAATTGGTCCAAAAACTCATATCACTTTGAATAAATTCACTCCCAGAAACAGCAAATTATTTTTCTCTGTTGATCCATTTTTACTGTGAAAACATTTTGAAGTAGAGAAATATACTTCCAAGATGATTAAACATCTTATTAATATTCTTGTGAACTTTCAAATTAAAGATTATGCATTATATGATTTGTAATTGAGCTTCCAAAATCATAAGAAAGACTTCTTGTTTCTGGAAAATTTTAAAATGAAAGCCTTTTAAAAAAATTTCAACAAAGATACAGTGTTAATGGATGTACCTAAGGACAATTTAGTGAACAGAAGGGGCATATGTATTTTACAGACTCACCTAGCTTTGTCAGTTTCCCTGCTTTACTGAAAAGTTCATTTTCAAAACATCAGTGTTATATCATTTGATATCTTACTACTCCTGAAACTCTAAATTTCTAGTGTGCAGCTAATGTATGTACATTTACAAAGCACTGGATTTGAACTTATAAGTATGCAACTCTTAAATTATGCTCTGCTGTCATGTATTGACTTTTATGGTTGATAGCTTTAATAATACTATTTGTGTCTCTATAAATTATTTTTTCAGAGGTAAAAAAGAAGAAAACCAAGCTTTTTATTAACAGATATACTAAGCAGAACATATAAGACATAATCGATATGAATCTCAACATCATGAGTTTAATAACATCAAGCATTTTGGTGTCACAGGGAAGCATCTTATAAATTCAAAATGTGAGTGGTGCAGGGAATCAGAGGCCAGCTCTTAGGAAGAAATACCTGTCTTGAATCTATGAAAAGAATAGAATCTGAAAACCATTAGAGGTAGCAATTCTCATAGTGCTGAAGATTTACATTTACCATACCCTCGAGTTTTACAAGTATAAACAAATATTAAATTGGCCACAAGACTTCTAGAATTCTGATAACAGTAGTTACTCTTCTTAACATTGTGTGAAAAATATTTGTGGGCATCTGTGTGCAAGTGCAAGGATAAGAGTGGGGCGGGGGAAAAGGATTGTTAGACTAAAATGAGTCTCTTTTAGAGTATTTCAAACTTTTGGGATGTTTGGCTTCCCTGAAAGCTTGGATCCTGGTTTTGCAGAGTGGCAAGTATATGGGGGGGGATGTCTTTGACAAGATTTATGGAGGATGAAGGTATTGAGATGGTCAACATAAAGCACATGTGACAAGTAGGGAATGCCTTAATGTATACTTGGGTAATCAGGTTTGAGAAGCGCGTGTGTTGAGGAAGCCTGGTGGTCGTGTGTGTGTGTGTGTGTGTGTGTGAGTGTGTATTCTCAGTAATTTCATCCACCAAGACTCCTCCATTGATTATTTTCTAACTGGATAGATCCTTACTGAGTGAAGTATGAGGAGCACTGAGTTGGGTTGGGCAATTGAAATGCTAGCCTTCTTTTCTTTGTACCCTAACAAAACCTTAGCTTTCCTGAAGTCCATTCTCCCAAGCTTTATTCTCCAAATAAAGCAATGTGGGTTATTGGCTCAATATGTTGTCTCTAGTCTAATATATTTACAGCCTGTCAGAATCTCCGAGAGCCTAAAGCAAAGGATGGGGTCAAATGTGTTCTTTTTGGTTGAGCAGATTGATGAGGGAGAAGATTGGTAGGAATAATAAATTTAGTACTTCAAACCACATCCTACAGAGAGCCGCCTGTTTGGCCTAGACATAAGCCTTGTTTGTATGAGTTTCCCTTGTGTCTAACTCATTGTAACATACTCATGTGATATTTTATGTGCTCTGGTCAGGTTATGGTTACATTAGGTATTTCCCATTTCCATGGACCTTGGCAAATTGTCATCATTACTTACAAGAGTGGCTCTATGGTCCACAATTTTCCTGTGATCTTCAAAGTTCTAGTTGCCCCTCCTGCCATAGTCAGAGAGCCCCTATGAGTAGTGAAGATGGATAACAAGTGACTACCATGTCCATACACTGTTTGGACTAGGCCCAAAGAGAGCTTCCTTTTCTAGTGCTTTCATAGGAGGTCCAGGAAACCTAATCTAGACGCACAAGTAATGTAAAATCCTGCAAGGTAACAAGAGATTAGAGATGGGAAGACTATTGCTCTCCCTTTCTTGCCCAACAGAGTGAACTTATTTTAATTGATTGATTTGTGTCATATGCTGAAGTTAACCATATAATTCATCATCTTATATTCGCTCTTCTTTTTTCTCTTTCTTGTGTTCATTTTTCCTCCTTGTTTTGCAAGGATTACACTCCCAATAAAGGGTTAAGGTAAAAACTTATGTCACTGGCTTCATCGTTCAAGAAGTCAGGGATAAAACATACTGTAAAATTTAATATGAGAGAAATGTCCATGAGTATATATATATTCTCCTTGCTGTAAACCAGATTTTGTCCATTGTGGTTGCCCAAGAACTGTGGGCCAATGCAACAAGTTATCAAATGCAACATTATAGGTTAGGAAGTGATACTGTGAGCATGGCAGTGATATATGAGACCCAGACTCCAAAGGGAAATGGATTAAAGGCATAAGAAATTTCATATTGATGCAATGAGGTCACATATATTCTGCTACAAGAAGTGTCACTTTTTCCTCTCAGTATAGGAATCAAGTTGAGCATACAGTGAACAAATCCTGGGGATAATTTTCTCATTCCAGATGTATGTACTATGGACATCTTGGCCAAAGTTCCCTGAGAATCTTGGGAAATGGCACACTGCTCAGGTTTTCCTCTGGATCTGCAATTTCTCAAGGTCAATGAAAACTCATGTGAGAATATGCTTGATCAAAGATCTGCCAAAGACCATGCCTTTACATGTGGGTTCTTAAAATATTTTCCACTTTACAAGTAAGTTTTGCTGATAGCTCTTAGCAAGCAGAAGATTTGAAGTGACCGTATACATAACAGGATAAGTATTTCCACACGTTTGCATGTGAAACTACAGGCCAAGAGTAGACAAGTACCCTCTAATTGAAATCAAAGGGAAACATAATAATAGCTTTTAGCAAGGTCACATTGAAAGGGAATGACTGAATAAATTGGACCACTTGAGAACCTTGCCAAGTGAAAGAATTAAGGTTACATTACTAAAAAATGGATTAAGATAATCTTGAGCTCTAAAAGTAAATGCATGCAAAATGGACCTAATTATGTGAGCTGAGATGCATAAAATGTAGATCATGTAGAAAATACATTATTTTAGCCCAAGGTATATGAATAAAAGTTCTGATAAAGATCAATTTAATACTTCAAGAGATCTAAACTTTTTAAAAAATAACTTTGGAGAGGAATCTACTGAAATAAACAAATCCTGAGATAATATTTAATTTGTGTTTGGGTCAGTGAATAACATAAAAATGTATATATATATATATATATATATATATATATATATGGAGAAAGAGAGAGAGATTTGGCAAAAATAGACTGGATTTGAAGAAAGATACGAAAGACAATATGGAAATGTATTAACAATGTGTTACATTCTAGAGGTTTAAATTTTCAATTGGATTTAGAATACATTATCTGGACAATCTTAACGTTATAAACGTATTTTGACTAGAAAAAAATTGTCCCAAAATTTTGTCATTTAACTTTGGGTAATTAGGAAAAATCATACCAAGAACTTGGTTAAGATTTTCCCATTTATTATCTCACTGACTCATCAGAAGAATTTTGTAGATAAATAACTTTTATAACCTTGTTATAGGTAAAATTGCTTTAGAGAATTTAATTTTCCTGAAATTTTACAACTTGTAAACAAGAACTTGAACCCAGGTCTCTCAGACTGAAGAGTGTGATCAGGCAGCAGACTTAGGCCCTATTCTGCTCCCAATTGCTTGGTGCATAGAATATCCCATGTGTGTGGTCCAGCAACAAGGACAAGGATTTCAGTCTGTCATTTTGGCCAAATATCTTAGACAGAATTTGACTTCTCTTCCCTTCCTTCTGCAGCTTTCTTTTTTTCTGTTCTTTGTATTTTTTTCTTCTTTCTTTTCTCCTTATCTTCCTCTGTCTTTCCTTCCTTTCTTTTCTTTCTTTCTTTCTTTCTTTCTTTCTTTCTTTCTTTCTTTCTTTCTTTCTTTCTTTCTTTCTCTCTCTCTCTCTTCTTCCTTTTCAGTACTGACAACTGAACCCAGGCCTCCATATATTTCAGGCAAGCACTCTAGCACTGATGTACATGCCCAACCTTATTTATTTATTTATTTATTTATTTATTTATTTATTTATTTAAATTTTGAAACAAGGTTTCATTAAGTTACCCAGGTTGGACTTTAACTTTCAACACAATTACTTCCAGCATTTCTTTTTGATGTGACTATTTCTTCTGGCATGTGGGAAGTTGGTTTCTCTGCATTTGGATATGCCTTCGAATTAATCGATACACAAACTAAAATGATAATGGGTGAAAATTTGTCTTTATGTGAGCGAATTCAAAATTTTCAGAAAAAGCAGCATAGGTTGGTGATGGTGATACTTGAAAAGTGACTGAGTAAAGTTTTTGATGGTATACCCACAGAGTTATGGTTGATGGATTTTGCTCTTTTTCAGAGTATATACTCAAGCCAATTTTAGGATGCCCCATATGACTCCCATATGCCACAAATTCACGTGATGAAAACTAACCTTTCAGTTGGGATGTTCCTTAGTCATAAAGGGTGTGATTAGAATGTGTAAGGCCAAAATGAAAGCTCTAAAAAGTGCAAGATTTCTTAATATTTAGCAGCCATGGATTCTATTTTTAATAAATTTATAATATACTAAATTTAATAAATGATTCTGTGAATATGCAGTGTCTATTTTAAGAAAGAAAGTAACAAGACAATTTCTTGTGACCTATAATATTACCTAAGGAATTCATTACTACGGGCTTGGTTGGGAATTAAACAGAGCTGAAATTCCAGCTCTGCGCTTGCAGTCTGTGTGGACTAGGAGAGGTTACTTAGTCTCTTGTTTTTGTCATCTCATGGTAAAGGTTTGAGGTCATGCATTATAAACGTATTCATTATATTTGTTCATTATATTCATTATTTTAATAAACCAGATTTTAACATTTGATGTAGCAAATTTAATGATTTTACAAGCAAATCAATTTCTTCAACTTCTATATTTAAGTCAGTATATTCACTTTAAGGACTAAATGAATTTTAAAAATAAAGTGAATGAATGTCGTTCCATTCCCTCCTTCCTTATCACATAGTTTCCACCTATCACAAGAGAGAAAATGAGGAATAAAGGAGAGAGGAAAGAGAGAGACAAGGTATATGAAAGAGAGGGACAGAGGCAGAAAAAGAAACAAACAATGAAACAAAACAAAAGGTTTGTTCTCTCATATCTTCATAATTTTTTGAAAATTTGAAGTCCTTAGCTGTAGCTATTTAAAATGCATGCATAATTGAATATAAACTCAGGAAGGACATCAGGAAGAAAGTAATTTTCTCCTTCGGAAAAACTGATACCAGTAACTCATTGAGTTCCTAGTGATCTTGGGCCTCACTGGGAAGCACATGAAAAATAGCAACCTGCAGTTTCCAGCAGTGACTCTTGACAGGACAGGGCAGCATTACACGACTCCAGCTGGAACTGACACTGGGTGGGCTGTCAGTGGCAAAGTGGACACAGGCTATCAACCTTCCACTCACACTTGTGTGGTCTTGCAGCAGCAGATGGAGACAGAGGTCAAATGTTTCAAGCCGGCAGCACTACAGCTGAGGAGGACTCAAGTTTGTGTCTTTACTCTCTTCTCCCACTTTGAGGAGCCTGAAGCCTTAAATGATAAGTCTGAAAATATTCCAGTTTGATATCTTAATGGATCCTACTAAAGTTCTGTCATTTTTACTTTTCATGACAATTGCTAAATTGCAGTCTTGAATAGTGGAAAAATAATACATATGGACTTTCTATAAATAAAGCATTAACAAGTATTCTCTAATACTTTGGGCAGGAAATTATCTTCATCTTACACTATTAGAAAGAGGGCATGAAAAATTACTTAATCACAAGATACACAGTGTTTGTCAGTAAAATCAATCCATAATATGATAGCCAAATATTCTACTGTAATTTTAAAGCCATTATCCAGATTAGTAGTTGAGAAAATCTAAATATAATAAGAACTGAAGAATCATTTCTATTTTTGTCACACTAAAAGTTAGCTGTAGGAATGCTCTTCCAAAATTACAAGCATAATTCAAAAACCACAGAGGCCTCAAAACAAAATGCAAAATGACAATCATGAAATCCATCAACCTTTCTGATAGCAGCTTACATTTATATGGTGGTTTACACTTTGAAATACAATTCATGGATGTTTTCTTAATATAATAATCCTTTGAAGTAGGTGGACATGCAAATCATTACTCCTATTTTTCAGATGAATATACTGAAAACCAAAGATTTTATGTAACACGGCAATGTCAGACCTATAATTCAGTTGTCTTCAGGGTGAGTCTCTGTCTCTCTCTGTGTGTCTCTGTGTCTCAGTCTCTGTCTCTGTCTCTCTGTCTCTCTCTCTCTCAGGTCAGAGATGTTAGTATTCATCATACAGCAAACTATCTCAATTTTGTAAACTATCTCAATTTTCCTGAAGACCTCAAATATATACCTATACGCATCCCCACACATGTGCACTATGTGTGTGTATGTGTGTGTGTGTGTGTGTGTGTGTGTGAGAGAGAGAGAGAGAGAGAGAGAGAGAGAGAGAGAGAGAGAGAGAGAGAGAAACTAGAAAGAAAAAGAAATATCCTGGGGCTAATGTTGTGCTTGTCTGTTACACTCACTCATATGTTGGTATTCATACCATACCATGCATTTTCTCTCCCTTGTAGCTGGGCTGTGCCAGTATTTGCTTGAATGAAAAGAATACAGTGGAAGTGATGCTGTGATGGTTCTGAACCTAACCCTTAGAAGCACCTGACCTCTTGTATTTTGTGTTTTTGGGAGACTGAGGTGTCAGGAAAGAAGCCTTACTGCTCTGCTGAAAAGGCAATCTGAGTGGAGAGATAATATGAAAAGGCTACTAACATCACAAAGAGAAAGAGAGAAGTGGAGCCAAACCAGAGTCCTGCTTGAGCCCAGCATGGTCAATCTGCTTGCTAAATTCACTTAAACTTGTGACCCTGGGGATGGCTAACAGAAGAACTCCCAACTGAGCACTGTCTTTCTCATAGGATTGTGGTTAAAGCCATTAAGGTTTGTAGTGGTTTGCTGTACAACAAAAGATAACTGAAATAAATGCCAAAGCAATAGGTTTCAGGCTTCATTGTTCTTTCTAATACAGTTACAAAGGAGGCAGTATTCTCAAACTTGTATCTTAAAATCCCGATGACAGTTCTGTGAATTCTACATTGGATGTGTTTCCTCATCAGAGGAAAGGAAAAGCCTGTCATTAAAGGCTACAAAGTTCATGAAATTGACTTTTTAAAAATCAGAGTAATAATGTTAATTGTTTGAACCGAAGACAGGCACAATGTGGCTGACTAGATATGAAATGACACTACATAAACTCGCAATTTCCTTTCACATCCATGAATGCATCTTCATTCCCATGAGAACTGCTGTGTTTGTGGGTGCATTCAATTTTGGAAGTATCATCTGGGAAAAAATAGAAACAGCTTGGCCATGAAACCAAGGGTTTGCAAATTAGCAAATTTTCAGCATTTTGTTCATTAGTGAAATCAATAAGACTGTTAAAGAATGAGAAAAATTGTCAAAATATGAGAAGATGAAAATGACACTAATAGGGCTTTAGGAGTTCAAGGATGAATGTAGGGGAGGTCCACACATTGGGCATTCTTTGATATACTCCCCAGAAGGCTAAAACATTCACTTGAACCCAGGTGCCTACTTTGCCTCTAGGTCAGTGGTGACAAACCAGTGGCACATGTGTTACTGTGTTTTTCTATTAATACAAAAGATGTTAATTTGTGAGTGTTTTTTTTTCTAAACTAAAACCTCAAGATTAGGGTTTAATGACAGTGTTGGCATTTTGTAATAAATGGATGGCTTTAGGGTTGCAGTTTAAGCATGCAGTCTTTAAAAGTTCTTCATCACTGCTCTAGTTCATTTGCATCTTTGAAGCACTTATAACAGGTCTTTTGGGTCATTACTTTGTTTACTTTCCTTTCTCTTCAGATTAAAACTATTTTAAATATTAAAGGATTCCCCTCAATTGTGTGATTTTAAAGAATAATATTTTAAGATTGTTATTAACTGACTATAGACCTAAATGGAAAACACGATCATGGATTGCATAATGGAAATACATGGTTTAGAGAGACGGGAGAAAGGCCTGAGCCTGTGTACATACAGCGAGGTCTTGCTCTTCCAGCTCTTTCCCCTTGACCTCCAATGTCTTGTGTGAATTCTTCCTGAGGTAGCTGATGTTTGTGGAGAAACTACCATAGGGTCAAGGAAAGCATAATACACAGTCCTTACTTTCAAGGGATCTAAAGATTAATTCAGGAAATGGAGAAAGGTGAGGATGCTAACTATTTTTAGAGTCAGAGAGTTTCAGAGAATCCACTGATGAAACAAATATCCCCATTGTATGGAGAAACGGACTCAAATTAAATATACACTGATTTCCTTTTATTTTTAAGTCAGTAGACAAAATAGATTTCACAGTATCAACCTTTTTTAGTTGCCAAAAATACCTATGATCCTTATTTGCACCAAATACTCTATAACAACTTACATTTAATGGTGCATTATGGATTAAAAACTGATTTCACAGATGCTCTTCTTAACAAAATTGTACTGAAAGATATGTGGAGTATGAAATATTACTCTGATATTTCTGATAAATTAGTAGGGAGGTATCTATGCAGTGGGTTTAAAAGCCAGGAGGTTAAAATAAGTCAAGAATTAATGAAAAAAATTTCACAAATATAAATCTTCTACCCAATTATTCCAGCTAGAAACCAGAGAGAACAACTGTGAATGAGTAGTGGATTTACATGAAAAGAAAGATAAGTTACCCACAGTATACTAAGGGATACTCTTATTGAGAAATAAAAGGGTAGTTGTAAGATCAGAGTTCAGGGGTTACTGGAATGTCCTTAAGGAGTCAACCTCTTACTCAACTTCCTACTTTTAAATGGGTGTCAAAAAAGTATGAAGAAACTTCTGATTCGACATAGAAAAGGAATAATAGGAGCCACACAACAGAAAGCTCCTTTTATTTTCCACAATGGAAATAAAGCATGTTTCCTGGTGTGCACATACCTGTGCATACTCACATGTGCTTATGCATACACACATGTGCACACACACACACACACACACAAATTTTATGTTCTGTGTTTAGCATATGCATAACCTGGCAAAAACACCAAGCCCTTTCTATTTTCATCTGCACTGCACTGACATGCCAAGAAGCTTTTAGCATCATCCTATATAGAACTAAAACAAACTGCACTATTTTATGGAATCTCCAGTGTCTTTGCACTTAAGTTATAGAGAAGAGGACCTTTCCTATCTTCCAATACCCCACAGCATTCTTCAGGAGTTTTGAAAAGAATATATTTTAGAATGAAACTAGACATGAACTGGACTGATGAAACAGCTGGAATTTCTAGTCTCTAGTAAGGCACTCAAATTTTTGTTTTGTTTTATTTTTGCCACAATTGTCTTTTCAGTAAACTGGGGATGATTAGAATAGAGCCTGATTGCTTCCTGATGGGAGTTTATTCATGTTAGAAATTCCTTGATATTACTTTAGGATGTTAGAAAGTTTACTCTAAATAAGAGATTGTTTTCCCCTTGGTTTTGTGAACTTAAGAGATAATGCAGTGCATGTCCTGTACATCCTGGCATTTCTCTCTCTTCCTTCCTCATGAGAGCTAGAATAAAGACACAGTTAATCCAATCACGGCAAATGAATAGATCTCCTCCACAGCTCAGGCCAGACATTTCTCATGCTTGTCTAGCTGTCTCTAATTTTCTGTTTGATTTTCCACCACAAGCAAGATAGAGGGTTGTTTTGGCAGAAATTAAATATTCAAAAAATGTTGTGCCATCTGCTGGAATACTCTTGGATGTTATCCCTCCAGAAGCACTCATTATTAAAAATATTTATTGGAAATGAACAATATAACAAATTGTGTTCCAAATATGGTTGTCTCACTCAGATGAGAATTAAAAAAAAACACTATTAGTTGCTTTTAAGAATGGACTAGAATTAACTTGTCCCTGAATTCTTCTACTCTTTACCCCATTTTACCTGTCTTGGGAAGAAATTATTTAAGGTAAGAATTGTGTTTTCATCATTTAAAGTTTGAACAATCCTCAATACAATGTATATAGTAGAGGCTAAAAATGTTTACAAATTTTTGAAGCACATGCAGTGCTAAAATTCAAGCTTCTTGAGGGACTATGACAGGATTTACTATTTCTCAGCTGTGTTAACATCTGTTAGCTTTGTTTTTGTTTTCAATGCCAAGCATCTGATGCTCCAATCTAAGCTTAAAGAGATATCTGATATAAAATCCCAAATGCCAGGCACTTATTTTTCCAGGTTCCCTTGAAGCAAGAGTACTGTCAAGTAGCCTATCTAGATCAGTTACAAACTAATAAAGTCGAAAATTTATCTTCAGGAACATTTGCTGCTCCAGAAGTAGTGACACAGTTAACAGTGAGGGCTGAGGTGACCAGTGTTCATGGAGGTGGTAGAAATCTTGTCCCCCAATTCCTCATAGTTCTCATTCCTATAAGAAGATATTGCCTGACTGTTTCCAGATGACTCTGTGGCTTCCTGATTTATTCTATATCTTTGTAATGCTTTCAATAAATTTATTCTCTGCTTAAAGCTGATAGGGAATTTTATCTCGTTTCCATATTAAGAGATCTCATTGATATATGGTCCTCTTTCCCACTGTCCTTAAAATAGGTAGAAAATAAATATTCTATGTTCCATATACCACCCAGTAGTTTGTGTTATACTCATGAGCAAGTTTTATTCTATATTCCCTTATATTTTTAACTGCTTTTGTTAGCTTTTTTCACATGATAGTACAAGGTCTTTACAATAAAAATCACATGATTTTTCTTTAAAAACAAGAGATATAGTGGAGTCCTTAATAAAGAGTATACGCTGAATACAAAATACATTTGTTCATAGCATCTAAATAACATAACAATAGTCAGTGGCATAGTGGGTATCATTCTTTCTGGACTAAGAGAACATGTGAGTTACATAAGGTTAAAATTCAGTGTCTTATAAGAGGAACAAAAGATCTTACTGAGTTCAGACTTCTTTGAATTTAATTTAGTCAAATCATTTTTTGTAACTAGACAGTTAAAATGAAAACTGATTGTAGGTTTAGCCTTCAGGCTAAAATTAGATAAAATAAGAATGAAAGAATGGATTTTCAATGTCATTGGTCTAATGTCACTGTTATACTAGTACTCATAGTGCATGCTTTCCATCTCTTTGCTTCGTCTCTCTCCATCCCGAGTATTCACATGAAAAAGTCAGAGGAAGTTGTTTTGGAATTGAATATCAAAGTAATTAACTAAAGAATTGGAGAAGGCATGTAGTAGAGGAAAACACTTTTTTGATTAAAAGGGTGGGGGCCAAGATACTTTCTGAAAGAAGAATGGAAAGAATAAAACAATGATCTTCAATGATATTTAGCCCATCAAAGGGGCTATAAAACTTAACAGCATCAGAAACAAGAGTCAATTAAAAACATGGTTATTTTATAAACTCTTGTATTGTCATAAAGGCATAATAACACTGAAAGTAGTAATGTCACCTCATAGTTTAACCAAGGATTTTGTTTATGCCATAGAAACAAATATAACAGGGTTACCCCATGAAATGCTGGTGGGCCATGTATTTTTTATATCAGAGCTCAACAAAGTACCTCCCATGAGACAAGTCTGACCTGCCACTTGTTTCCAGGTGGCCCACATCCTAAGAATGGTTTTTACATTTCTAAATGATTGAGTCAAAATTAAAATGAAAATACCACGTTTTAACACTTAAAAATGATATGGAGTTAAAATTTTGGCATATATCAAAGTTTCATTGACACATAATTAAGCTGTTTTTTTATATTTAGTCAATGGCTACTTTTGTGGTACAACACCAGAGGCAAACTCTGGGAGGCTGAGGCAAGAGAATTGCAAGTTCAAGCCCAGCCTGGGCAACTTAGCAAATTAATGAGATTTTTATTCAAAAGAAAATTTTAAAAAGAGCTGGGGATGTAGCTTAGTGAGAAGACTTTGAGTTCAATCCTTAATACTGAAAAAAAGAAAGAAAAAGAAAAAAAGGAAAACAGCAGAGACTAGGAAATGTAACTGAGATCATATGACTCACAAAGTCTAATATATTTGTCAGCTAGCCCTGACAGAAAGGTGTCCTGACCTCCAGTGCATCTCACAGAAGTACAGCCAGGCAGAAATGCTGGCTGTGCTAGCAGGAGTGCTGGTATGGCTGGTGACCTGTTCATTTATTATAACTTTGTTCCTGTCAGATATTAGAGTGATGAGCAACCATTCGGGGTCAATTCGTTAAGGTTTATTTGAAAGGTCCATGGTGGGTTTTCTGGGGTTTTTTTTCCTCATTCCGAGGTCTATTGCGTTGCTGTGATGCCTTGGGTGTTAGCTCTTTCTTAATACTATAAAACAGGTTTGGGTCCTTTCTGGTTGACCTTGTAACTGTCTACCATTCATACCCACTATGCAGCATGCAGTGACAAATGAAAGCAAGTGGCAAATAATTCAGTATCATTCTTTGCAGCTTTCTATAGTTACATGCTTGAATTTCTCTTCTTCTTGACTCTTGTCTCTGTCCAACCTGTTTTTATTCCTGTCCCAGCAATTTGGAGTTGACATTTAATCTTGATATTTCAACTATTGATCTTTAGATTTCTCCAGGGACTATGATTCATGCTTTCTTTTGTGTCTTTCTGCTTCTAGTTGTAGTATAGGAGTCCCTAGACTGGCTCTGGCTCCAACACTCATCCCTAGTGCCTCCCTCCCTGATTAACTCTCCTCTTACACTACAGGCTTACTTACCAGCTGAATATGTTTCTACCATGCCAGTACAGTTGCCCTAAAGTCATCTCTTTTTTTGTATATGAGCACACACTAGAAAACTCTAAACCCACCTATGTTTAGCTTCCTTCTTTCAGCTCTATCTTAGCATCTACTCCTAATTTATGATCTCTCTTGACCACATTTCTGTACTGACCTCGAGATGCCTCTTGCCTTCCAATGATACAAGAAGCACATTTTTTTCACCACATGGTATACACATTTGTTGCATTAATTATAACGTGTAATTATTGCACCTCGTATTTATTGAGCAATAGCTCTATGTCCAATGGTGTAGACCTCTGTGTCTTATGATATTAGTCTGCTCGGGTTGTCATCCAAAATACTATGGACCAGGTGTCTTAAACAACAGAAATTTGTTTTTTCACAGTTTTGGAGGCTAGATGTTCAAATCAAAGTGTCAGGAGTGTTGGTTTCTGTGGAGGTCTCTCTTCCTAATTTGCAAAGTGTGACCTTATTATGTCCTCATATGCTTTTTCTCTGTATACACACAATCCTAATGTTCCTCCTTCCTTTTATAAGGACACAAGTCCTATTGGATTAGGGCCTCAACTTTATGACTTTTTAAAATCTTAATTATCTCCCTAAGGGTCCTATCTCTCTTATAGTCCCAGTGGAAGTTAAAGCTTCAACATATACATTTTATGGGGACACAATTCAGTTCATTACATTGTATTGGAAACCTTACAAACAACATCACATTTATTCTCAACACCTCTGTGATGCAGGTAGATGGTTTTATCAGCCCTATTTTATGTACAGGGAAACTGAGATCTGTTTGTTACACTTGAAATTTTAAGTAGATTTATGACTGAAACCCAGATCCAATTTGACACCAGAGCTAACTCCTCTAATTTCTTTTCTATATGACCAGCCAACCATTATATAGTTTTTTCATAAGATTGGTATAAAGAAGCTCTAATCTATCAGATAGCTCTGTTTCTCCACTGGTTCTCCACTCACTGGTGACCCCCAAGGTTCTTGGGGAAAGAAGCCTTGCTACTCATAAGGATTTATGAGGTCTATGCCATTTCAGGCTGATTATGGAGTCCCAAGAGACATTGAAATTAATCAATGCAAAGTGTTAACTTTGGAGTTATCACTGTGTGCAGGACTCTGGTCTAAATTTACAGCTTTCTGGAAGAAGGACCATTTGATAAATTGTCCTAATTTTGAAAGAGAAAAAAGCATTTAAGGGTGTGTGTGTGTGTGTGTGTGAGCAGAAAGGGTAAAATGCAAATGAAAGTAAAAATAAACTAGTATTTAGGAAGCTTCAATTGTGTACAAGGAAATGTGCTTTGCTGCTTACTAGGCCTATTTTTAACTAAACAGTTTATTGAAATAATTGTAAAATTGCATGTAGTTATAACAAATAATAGAGAGAGCCATCAAATATTTTACCCAGTTTCTCACAGTAGTAACATTTTGTGAAATTATAGTATAGCATCACAATCAAGATATTGGTGCCAATACTATCTAAAGGTCTTATTCTGATTTTCCCAGTTCTGCTTGTATTAATTTTGTGTGTGTTTATTTCCATGCAATTTTATAATATGCACAGGTGTATGTGTACACAGTCCATTCAGACCTAGAACAAGCAGTTTCATTCACATAAGAACATCTTGTATTCTTTGTTTAAAACACATCTACTTCCTCTCCTGTCCCCGAACTAACTTTTGGCAATCATTAATCTGTCCTCCATTTCTAAAATGTCATCATTTCAGAAATGTTTTATAAATGAAATCATACATTGTTTAATTTTCTGGGAATCTGCAATATCATGGAGATTAATGCCAATTGTTGCCTACATCAATAGTTTATTCTTTTTGTTATTGCATAGATTTCCATGTATATATGCATTACAATTTGTTTAACCATTCCCTTCTTGAAGAATATCTAGGATGATTCTAGTCTTTGTCTATTGCAATTAAAATTGTTACTGATATTCATATACAGGTTTCTTGTGGGGGCATAAGTTAAATTTCTGTGTAATAAATTCCAGAGATAGCAGTTTCATGTTCCCTCTGGGTGAAGGAGGATAATTTCAGACCCAGAGAAGATCACTTGCAATATTGGAGTCATCTCTTGTGGCTTTCCAACTTACCTCAGTACTTTTTGGTGGGGTTAGGTAGTCTAAGGCACAATTGATGTGGTGAGCTGATCTCCTCACTGCTCATGGGTGTTGAAACTGTTTATTTGTTCACCTGTGTGTTGTGTGTCACCTGATGTCGGCAAGCAGAATCCCATTGAATTCCAGGGAAGAATCAGTGCACCTTGGCTGTGTTCTCTTCCTAGGTCAGTGGTAGGGAATCACTGAATGGAGATTGTCTTTTATTTCGCTGGTTGTGGGGACATAAGAAATTGTGTTGCTGGGTTATTTCTGCAGGTGTGGGTTCTGAAAAGAGTGTGTCTTCCTCTCACAATCATTCAGGCTTCACCTTAGGTTTCTCTTTTGTAATTCCCAAGGTTTACAGTTGTGCCTAGTGGGAGAAGCAGGTAAAAGGTGACTATAGAGTTATTCCTGAAGAGAAACTGTAGGCCCACTTTGAAATTAAGCAAAGAGGTGGAAAATTCAGTATTAAAAAAATATAAGCAATAGGAAATGGTGTGATTTTGCACTTTTATTATCCACTCTACTCAGTGTCAACATAGCAGTAAGCTAGCATCCTGATTTCAACATTTTTCATGTGAGACTTTTCCTGGTTTTCACATATCTAAGCAGATAACTTAGGATTTTGTTGGACTAATTTAACAAGATTTTATATTTCTATAATTTTCTTGAAATATGGGAGACTAAAAAATCCAAGATAGAGGTCAGGGGACTTTAAGCCTCTAAAGTAGAATTTCCCCAAGAATCTCCTGAACAATTCTCATAAGAATCTTATAAGTCTTATATTCTCTGTTGTGCCAATGATGGCACTCCATCTCAACAGGACTAGGTGACTTAACCTCCGGCTAATAAGGGACAGGAAAATCCACCTACCTAGCTTTGAGGCTGGAGAAGGGGATGAGCATAAAAAAGGCAGTATCTCCACACCCATCAAACTCTGGCCTTAGCCAAGACATGTTCTACTGTAAATTTCAAAATTCTGTGAATTTGATCACCTCATTCATTTTTTCTTTGGCAAAAGCTACAATACAGACACAAGCTACAAATTTGATGAACAGCAAGTGAATGATCCATCTCCCGGTAACAGCTCCCAGACAGTAAGGAATCTATCACTGTCCTCCATGTTTGCTGTCTTGAAAATGTAACACTGATTGTGTTTGCACCCAAAAGGTCAGTCTCACAGGACTTCCTAAATAAATGATGTAAATAGTGTCTTAAGTGATATCTCAATAAGGAAATTTCATAATATATTAAAAACCTTCAATGTTTGAAGACGTAAATTATACTCCTACTGAGAAAATATCATTTCTTAATTTTTGCATTTTATTTTTCCTAGATTACTATGGCAAATATTGTGTCCTATTTAACTTCATTTAAACAAGGTAGCAGGTAGAGATGGGAGATTTCAAATATAAAACCTTTGCTGTCAGGGACGTCTAGTTGGAATTCCAACTCCATTACTTACTTGCTCTATGACCTTAGGTAAATGACTTACCCTCATGGAATCTTAGAGCTTTAATTGATAAAATGATAGTACTTCCCTCAGATTGCTGTTTAATAAATTGAATGTTGTTGAATACCTGGCACATAAGAACTCAAAATGCTTGCTCTTTACCCAGCTGTCCACTCTCAGAATTACCTCAGATTAAAAGAATTGATATTAAATTCTTATGGTAGATTAAATTCAGTTTTCTACTCAGAATCTAAATTCCACATTTGAACCCCACGTGCTGTCAATGACATGCATGTTATATTTTGTACTCTTAAGAAGTGTGAGATATTCTCATCTCTAACACAAACTCAGAGAGATTAAGTTTGAGTATCTGAGTTCAGGGCTCTTTGCTGATGGTATTGCCTTTGGTTTGTGTATAGAAGACTTATAGATCTGCCTGCCTGTCTGCCTGTCTCTCTAAATTGCCCAGGCTGACCTTGAAGTGGTTCTCTTCCTGTATCAGCCACCTGAGTAGATTGGAATACAGGCATGTACCACCATATCGAGCTAAAAGTATAATTTTTTAAGGCCCTGAGAAATTACTCCCCCCATTCATGTTTTTACTTTAAAAACTCTGGGCTTATCAGGGCATGGTGGGGCATGTCTATAATCCCAGCACTCAGAAAGCTGATGGAAGAGGCACGAGATTGGGGCCGGCCTTGGCTACATAGCAGGTTCAAGGTTCAAGATGACACCCTGTTTAACCTTAACAACAAAACAAAATAAAACAAAACAAAACAGAAAAACCATTCCAGGTTCTGAGCAGATTTCAACAAATGTGGAGGGAGCCTTAAGGGAAGTTTTGATTAAGATCAGAAAGGGTTTATTTTAAAGGGAAATGTTCCATAAGATGTCTCATTGGGTTTCCATGGCCCTTTTTCTGTGGATCTCATAGAGGTGGCTAGAGAACTGAAGGATGAGTTATGAGGTTGTTTGTTCACATATAGATACCTGAGTCACATTCAACCTTGAACAAAAAGGATCAGCCAAGATTGCAGTGTCCTGCTTGTGTATCCCAGAGTACATAAAACACTGGGGTCAGGATAGGCCAGGGTATACTATGGTAACAAGCAATCTTTAAATCTCAGTGGTTTTAAATAACCAAAGTCTGTTTATTAATCTAAGCCCTCATGGCTGACTATAGATCCTTTTCCATACTTTTAAATCTCTCCTGTATGAGATCAAGGCTGAAGGGGTGGACATTTTATAAAGATTGCAAAGCATGTTTAGGCTATCAGATCTTCTGCTTGAAAGTGACATACATTATGTCTGCTCACATTTCATTGGCCAAATGAAGCCACATGACTGCACTTAGCTTCACTTAGGTAAAAATACAATCCTCCCATGTATCCATGAAAAGAAAGAACAGCATTTCGTGGACAATTAGGTCTAACTAATATCTTTATAACTTCTCTTTCTAATCACTGAATACTGTTTTGTGCTCTGACACTCATGGAGTAAACTCTCACATTCATCCTAAAGGACACAACTCAAAAGTCCCATTCTGGTTTGACATTAAACTAAACTCCAACATCTCTGTGCACTTCTTGGTACTCTTTTTACCTGCAGGTAAGATGCCAAAATGACTGCATCAAATCTAGGTGGAACTTTTCTTCATCCATAAAATTACAAACAAAAATTATAAACTATCATTACATACAATATACATGGTAGATCAGAGGCAGGCTAGTGTCAACCCACCTATTGAAAAATTGGAAAAACAGAAGATGGTCTCTGGAGACTCTACTGATCAGACAGGGAGGGCCTTCTAAGGGAGAAAATAAAATGCTTAATTATTTAGTCCCAATTTTTCTCCTTAGTTCCTCATTATCATCTTTGACCTTACATCTAAGGCATAGGCAAGTGTACTATCCAACATAAATTTTTCTCTCACAGTTCTGTCAGAAGCCCAAAATCAAGGTGTCATCAGGGCTTCTTTATGAAGCTCCAGGGGAGAATCTTTAAAAACATGCTTATCGTTGTCCACAGCAATTGCAGATGTGGAAAGAAATTCGCTGAATATGAAAAAAAATACAAAATCCAATTACTCATGCTAGAACAAAGGTTGAATTAGCTTTTTATTTTCCATGTAGAAAATGATGCTATGAAAGTTCATGGAGTATGTGTCCAAAAATGTAGGAAACAATGCATTGCAAAGGTGTGCTAGGCCACTCATTCTTAAAAATACAATATTTTAAAGACATTTTGTGATTATTTGCCAGATTTAAAAAATTTTAACATTTGCTATGTTTTTCATCCTAAATGAAAACTAGATTTTGCAGTTGATTTTGCATTCCTCTGCTAGAGTAACTCCCCAGTATTATACAAAGTTTTGGTCTAGTAAAGCCCAGATGAGTCTTTTTTTTTAAATTTTTATTTAAAGAAAAAAAAAGCCTGTAAAGGGTAGAGATAATACAGAATTTCAAAAAAATATAAACAATAAGAAATCACTAGTTGATAAATTACATATTGTCCTCTTAGAAATATTTGTTCAAGTTACAAAATTAAAGCACACAAAGCTTGGAATATTTCGCTCCAATATTTGATCTGATGGTCTGTGTGGAGAAGTCAGCCATGATCCTGATGGGCTTACCTTTATAGGTAATCTGTTTCTTTTCTCTGACGGCTTTTAATATTCTGTTTTTATATTGAATTTCTGGTATCTTGATTATTAAATGTCTGGGTGTAGATCTGTTTTGGTTGCAGGTGGCTGGAATTCTGTATGCCTCACATAACCAAATGTCATTTTCTTTTCCCATGCTTGGGAAGTTTTCCTTAATTATTGCCGTAAATAGCCTTTGTAATTCGCCTGTATGTATTCCTGCTTCTTCATTCACATTTCTTATTCTTAAATTGTACATTCTGTTATCATCTTCTAGCCTTTGTATTGTTACTGCCTGTTTCCTTGTTACTTTTAAGAGATCTTTCCTTTCATGATCACACATTGCAAACTTGTCTTCAAGTTTTGATAGTCTATCCTTAGTTTCTTTTAAGGCGTTTTGCCAGCTTTCAATGGAATTTTTAATTTCCTGGTAGCCTCTTTGAATCTGCTTTATGTATTCTATATTTTCTTTCTATTCTTTATCGAATGTTTCTCTCCTTTTTTTGTGTTCCTCCCTTCTTCCATCTGTATTATCCTGAGAGATGCTTCCTGAGAGCATTGCTTTTATTACTCTATTCATATCTTGCTTTACCTGATTTAATATTTCAGTTTTGAGCTTGTCTACAAGGTCCTGAAGGTATGTTTTAATGTCCATTGAAGCCATGCCTGCTGTTGCGTGTTTGCTGCCCTCAGTCTCCCTTGTTTTTCCCTCTCCTGGATCAGGGCTCTCAGGGTTATTCCTGGGCTGGGGGCTTCTTCCTGCCTCTCTCTCCTGTCATGGTCCTGGCTTCCTCCACACAGGTCACATTACAGGTCCCAGCCTCCTTTCCTATTGGCCACCCCTCCTCTGAAGCACACTTGCGAGGGTCCTCCCCCCTCTCCTGACTACTCTTATCACTGAGGTGCAAGCAGTGGCTGCCTAAGCCTGCCCCTCCCCACTGGGCCAACCAAACTGCAAAGGCCTTCCCCCATTTAGTGCTTGCTAGGTGCAAGGAATTGATTTGGGACGGCTCATTGGGTCCCAGCCAGGGGCACAACCCAGTCCAAGCAAATCCCATGAATCTGATTTGGGGAGGGAGGAACCAACTGAAGTCACTGTTGCTCCCAGTTCAGGCTCCTCCTGCCAGATTCCACAGTGTCACCCATTTGATCACGCCCTTCCCGTGGAGGGGGTGTCCCAATCCCAGAACTGACCTTGGATTAATGAAAGTCCCTTTGCCAGCTCTGCTCTCTGTCGGGCTAACCAACCCCCTACTTCAGCTCTGCTCGGCTTCACGTGAGTCGTGGTGTGAACGAGTTTGGGTACCTCTGCTGGCCGTGGCGGTTTCAGGTTGGTGCTAATTCAGTCCGCTGCAAAATTGGGTCACAGTGAAAACACTGTGTCCAGTTCTTCCAGTTGTAGTCCCAACGTATTTGACGAGCTTTTTAATGTTTTAATTTCTTCCTGTGTCAAGAGGATCCATCTCCCTCTCTCTGGGTCTCTCCAGGGTGTTTTATTCTGATGTATGAGTTGTTTCCCTGGAAGGCTCTGTTTTTTTTTTGCTCACTGATCAGCCATCTTGTCTTCCTCTCTCCGGGATGAGTCTTATTTGAAGACCTCCTTCAGAATGCTCTGAAGTTCTGGGCGTGTCCAGTCAGAGGAGAGTGAAGGTGCGACTTCTCATCTGCATGAAGGCAAATTGCATTTGGAGTGAGGGCTCTTGCACATGCACAGGAAGTCAACCTTATTTCCAGTTTATCAAAGGTGGCAACACAAAAGTGTTGCCCTTCAGCCTCTTGTCTGAGGTGCCAGGCTATAGGCAGTACTTCTCCAGAGTTTGGCTGAAAAAGTAAATACATACGAGTGAGTGAGTAAGCGAGTGAGTGAGTGAGTAAGTTAGTAAAGGGTGTGCAAGGCTCCCATTCATTCTTCCTACATTTCCTTTTTGGAGCCGGTTTGACCAGGCAGATGGAGTGGTATCCCTGACACACTGCCCTCCTGAATTGTGTTTATATGGTGCCACAAAGGCAAGTTTGAAAACTAAATTCTGCAGCCCAATTGTTTATATTTACTGTAGGGATGCTATTGAGGAAATTGTCCATTATGACCTTGTTTATGAGAACCCAAGGGAGACATTGCACTCTTGCTCTCCTGAGCATCAGTCTTAATTTTATTGTGTTGATGTTGTAAATCATGTGTCTGGTTTTGTCTCTCAGCACCCAAGTCTTTAGCAGAACTCAGAGAACATAGAACAGGAATTTCAGTTACCAGTATGACTCCGGCTCCATCTCAACAAATTTATTTTTTCCCTTTACCCTGATTTTCTTATTTGCTTCTCATCATTTTTTAAAAATCTTATATTATTAAGTTCATTTATATAAGCAACCATAAAATCAATCTGCAAAAATGTGAGTAGAAATAAATAATGTAAAAACCACTTCAAGTGATTAAAAAAGCAAAACACCTGAAGTACATTTCCTTTCAAAATATTATTAATTATATGATATTTCTGCACAGGCCTTTTGCCATCAAGTCATAACCACATTGAGTGAAAACAAACCCAGATTCACTAATACAATCTTAGACATTTTCAGCTAGAAAAAAAGCAGCTTTATTTCTTTTTAATTCTTTTTTCCATTTCACACTATGATTATTGTCCACTTAAGAATACAAAGGTTCTCAGAAGCTTTTAGTTCTTCTTATTCAAGTAGATTAAGTCAAATTATATGCAAAAAAATGACAAAGGCCTTCCTATTATGATGTGCATTATGCTCCCCAGAGAACTCAAGCTTTGTGAATTTGTTTCTGTGCATGCCCTGAGTCAGCACTTGGCTAGATCGAGGCCATGGGACCCTAGATCAGACTGTTAGAAATTGTAAAGAGAGAAGGAGGGAGAGAGAGAGGGAGAGGGAAAGGGAGAGGGAGAGGGAGAGGGAGAGGGTGAAAGAGAAACAATAGCCTAAGGAGCCCTGCTTCTTACTTGGTAGAACAATTATATTATTAATGCAGTTTAGAAAAAATGGAGGGTTTAGGAGGAAGCAAGAAGATGAAAAACACAGCATAGAGTTTGTATAAGTCCATTTTAACTGTGATGCTAAACTACAGTATGTGATAATAGGTATCTCTCTGACAGAAGAGATAACCTAAAATATCTAGTTAAGATCACAGAATGTTAATGTTATTTTATGTACCAGGGCCGAATTCCTCTCCTATATGTTCAGTTTTCCAAAGGAAATTCTTCTGGTCATTTGAAGATTAAGTGATATAGACTTGATAAGTCTGTTAATTCTAGTAGTCCTTTTCTTCCATTTTTTTCTTCAGCCTTAGTTAGTGAAGCCTCCAGTGATTTGTTTATATGATTTTTAGATTATTTGAGACTAAGATATAACTTTTTAAATTTTTGTTCCTTCACTGCCATTATTGCTTTACCTGCCCATCATTGTCCATCATTCATTATGTATCTAAATTGGGTTCATCTTTTAACCTACTTTTGACCTGGTGCCCACTTAGTTTAGAGTTAAGTAGTTCTGTTTATCCCAAGATTTATAAATCAGTTTCCTATTCTACATCTTTCTGTCAAGGTTCTTATGACCATGATAAGTCATCATTTTAATTACTTCCCAAGACTCACACTCCATCTTATACATCATTCTTCATCTTATGATTTACATCTGTTTCTATGTCTTATCCCTTGGCCATTCACAAGAACACTTCAGTCCAAAGCTCACCATGTAGCCCTATGCAAATACACCTTTATTAATCTCTGCTCACTCTGTGTCCCCTCAAGATGGCTCCTTGTCTGCCTTTATCTGAGTTGGCTTAGAGCTGCTGTGAGGTCACATGCTAAAATGATAGGGACAAGAAACTGAGGTTCCCAAGCATACACAGTAAGCAAGCAACTCTAAACAAAACATCTATTAAAGAGGAGTGAAAATGATTAACACTGATTTAGAATTGCTCCCTATACACAGTGGGAGTTTATGTGCAAATGTGTATCAGTGAGTTGTTGGCAAATCAGTGGCAAGGTGCCAGTGATGTTATAAGGGACTTATTTCCGCCATTGGACTTAGGTGGAGGGGCATGATTTCTGTGCCGTGCATTGTACCCACTTGGCACCTTGGATGCTGACTTTCTCAGATATGGAGGAAATTCTGCAGTCTTTTCATTTGACTCTCATTACTTATCAGTGGGTAACAAAAAATGTATTATGTCCTAGAATGGGTTCACCTGCCACCCTGTGGTCCTGCTGTCTTATACCAATGTTTCAAAGCACAAACAAGTTAAGTGTTCCATGAAAGCACAATTTCAATAAACTGGCCAGATTGTGTGTCTTACTTAGAGTGCCATTTCTGCTTCAGGATAGCTCTATGTTTGATTCAGTAAACTTGTTTATGTGACAGTTGCTAAATCCTTGCTATTTGGAGGCTCTTTTATAAGGCTTTATAGAAGTAATGTGCACTGTGTGTAAATCATGCTGCACCTTGCATTTTTTTTCTTTACTCTAATCCCCATAATCTCTATACCACATTAACAAAAGCATACAAAACAAGAATCCAGGAAATGCATCACGCATCATTTAATCAGTAAAAACCATGCTATAGCATCAAAGGAACATTTAACAAAACAACAGCAACGCTTAACATATTGAACATTTTCAAGGTGCCAGACATGTACAAAACAATTTGCTTGTAGTTTATTTAATCCTAATAACACTAGTGAAAAATGAATAATCTAGAATAAAGAAAAGTACAGTTACGGCTCTCCACTTGACAGAGAAAAGGCCAACTGACAGGCTTCTAGAGGAATTCATTTCTGTATGTATTTCTTAAGATCCAGGGCTAGGCTGTCAGTCTCATGGGCCTTAAAACCTGATTATATCCGCTCAGTGTATGTGGAGCCAAATCTCAGGAGTAAATCATAAGCCAAGGGGAAATATCAATCAGACAGACCTGATACTCAAGTCCACATGCTCAGCATATGTATCAGTCAGAGGTTCCATGGGAGACAGATGGCATGCTGAAATTAAGATAATTCAGGGAGAATTCAATAAAAGGGTTACTTACAAAAGTGTGGGCCAGAGGTAGAGAAACCATACCAAATAGAATAGAACTGGAGGCTAGTCACAATGCTCTATCTCCATCTATAGGTGTGAAGGGGTGGGAGACAAAGTGGTTTCCATGAGAGTTTTGGTGAGCTGCAATCATCAGTCCAGGGACTACACCAGCTCAGAGAAACACTACAGGGAGACAGTTGTGAGAATGAATGTCCTACTGTCACTCAAGTTCTCTAGTCTCTGTAAGGGGTGTTCTATTGTGAAGCCAAGCAATAAGTTACAGGCAAAATCATTCTCAGAGGAAAGTTGTATTGAAGTTGGTTTCCTAGAGTAAAAGGTAAGGTAGAAAATGTTGGAAAGAAATTTTGAGGACAAAGTTAAAATGTGCGTCATAGAATATCTTTTCTTTAAACCAATCACGAGTCCAAAGCAAGTTAGTTTATCATGGATAATCATCATACCAGGGTCAAAAAATCCTTGAAATTCATATGTTCAGCCAATTGGTCACCGTGGCCAAACTGTGTGAGGGATCAGGTCATGATTAGATTAGTTAGTGAGTATGGACTCAGCCAAGGGAAACCAGGAGAACAGGCTAACTGATGGTGTAAGATTACTTGATACATCTATGTTATAGAATGGGTGACTTCATCCCTGGGACTGGAATACAGTAAAGTAAAAAGCCCTGTGATATCTACTGCAACACAACAAACCACCCCAAAACATAGTGACTTGAAATAATAAACACACTGATAAATGCATTAATATTCCCATTTTAGAGATGATAAAATCGGGAACCTGGAGAGTAGACATTCAATCCGTATCCACATCTAACAAAATTCATAGCCTGTTCGGTTACCTTAATACTGAATTACTTCTCAAAATATTCATAAAAACACTTGCCAGACCCCTGAATACTAGTGAAATATAAAGAATCACTATCATCTTTAGAATAGCAGTAGTATTAGGAGTGGAGTCATAGTCTAGAGTGAGGTAACAACATTCCAAGGAATAATTTCATTCTTTCTATGTCTCTGGCTCCAACAACAAGCCCTCCAAAAGACTTGAATAAGAATGACTCTTGATTAGAAAGTTCTGAGTTGAGGTTTCCATTCCACTAAATGGCCATTTATTCTTTTATATTAGGCATCATTTAAATAGATAAACCAATTGGCTGAACAATGTGGCTGTAGAGACAAATTAAACCATTGTGGAACAAGCACAGCTCATGCTCCTGTTATTCTCCATATCAGAGGTATGTTGCTGAGCACTCAGCTCCTGCCTTCAGGAAGATTGTGGTCCAATTTAAGACCATGAAATAATATTTAAGATTTAAATAAATGGATATTTCTTTCTATCGAAAGAGTTTGTAGGTCTCCTAGTGGCAGGAATTGATATTTGCACTTCTTTTGTGTAGCACCCCACAATAAGGCATATGAGTGTATTAGAATATTATTAATTGATGTACTGATTAAAGATTGAAAGAAATTATGAGTAGGGATTAAGAGGAATAGTGGCTCCTTCTAGAAAATAATATTGGGTAAACAATGAAAGCTTGGATCAGTAAAGAAATAATAATTATCAAAAGAGTAGTTTACAAAATATAAGAAGTTTCTAGGAAAAAGTAAAACAAAATTTCACAACAAAATAATTATAACATAACAATAGTTGCTACTCTGGGTACCATGATTGTAAAAGAATAGCCAAAATGTTGCCCTGAGTGCAAGTCATAGACAAAAAAGACTGTCTTACAAAGAAGAAATGTACAAAAGGGCAAACTTTCTTTTCAATGAGTAAAAGAAACTAATAATATAAAAGAAACAAATTAGCATATATCTTAAAATATTTTTAAACAACAAGATATATATTTTAGGAAATTATTTGAACTTCTCTCTACTTCTAATTTTTTTTCTATTTCATAATTTGAAATCAAATGACCATAAAAATTGTAGGAAGATTCTTTTTATTTCATGTAACATTAAATGTAGAGATAGCAAAAAAGGAGAGGTATAGAGGATTTCTGGGTGCCATTAGTGATACTGTCCCCTTGGATTTTTCTTCTGCATCATCTCAAGCACACACTTGTACAATTTACACTATTACTTTATCAGCGTCTCACAACATATATTTTGGGAAGTTCTTTAAATGAAATTTTCATTTTACAGAACCATCACAATTTAACTCAACCAATATTTATTAATACAGATATCTACACAGAAACTATTTTAAAACCCTGGAAAAGGACAGATGTGTAGACTAGAGTCTGAGCTCCCCAGCTGTCATTTTCCTTTCTTGTGATGAACAGGAGTAAGACTCATAAAAAGTATATGTAGAAGACATTATGATTATAATTCTCTTTGTTCAGATAGTACATAAATTTTGGAGATAACGAGTAACTTGCCCAAGATCACACAACTATCAAAATATTGAATAATACTATCTTGGCCCCTCTGACCTCAATTTATTTACATTTATAATACAGCATGTTTATGGTTTTCTGGGGTTTTTTAAATACCAAAAATACAATCTGCTTCAGATATAGGCACTAGCAGGCACAAAAAATTTCAGGGATAAGGTAGGCCTAATTTCTTGTCCTATCAGGGTCCTGGTTCAGGAACATGGAAACAGAGGCTGAGCCATTCATGATCTGGACATCTTTAATGAGTGTGTAGCTTTGATGACACTTGAGGATGTGCCTTAACCCTCGGAGGTCCCCGTAGATACCAGATACATTAGTGTCATGTTATTTCAACATTCCTATTTCCAGTAGGGATAATGTCCTCCATGCATGACTGAGACATAACTGCCTGAAGTCCTAGGCAGTGTTGAATTTGCCAGACAGGCACAACAGTGGCTTCCAGGAGTTTTTGGACACTCCTTTCATAATCCTCTCTTTCCTTTATCTATACTCCCTTTCATGTACATGCTCTTTACATCTCTTCCACCACCAGTTTTTTGTAAGGTTTCATCCTGAGATAAGTACTTTGACGTGTGTTCCCTTTCACTTTCCCATTACCAGTCTTGAGTGTTGAGCCCCCAGAGCACTGAGAAACCAAGTTGAAGGCTGTCATAACACTCATTCCACAGCTTCTGGCTTTATGTTTCAAGAAAAATTTTCTTTCAACCTTATTCCATTTCTATGTTCGAGATGTCACAGATAATATTAACCTGTATTAAAATACTTTGTCAAGTGTCTCAGAGACTCATAGTGACTTTCATTATCCCTTCTCTTATTACATAATTTTTAAAATATTCAATTTTATTCAAGTCAGGAAAGTGCATAATGAGAAGACTACACTTTTAAGATTTTCTTGAAGAAGTTATGAATGGCCCATCCATGGCAGTAAGAGGAAACCACTGGATGGGCCCCTGGAAAATCTATCAAAGAAAAAATGACTTAGCTAGGAAACCTGGATTATGGGGTTCCTGATTGATACTCCAGCAGCCACCTTATTATGAGGAAGTTGGAACCCATGAACTAAGGAGTAGAAAGACAGAAGGCATATGTTTCTTAAAATTTTATGAATTTTAAATGACACATCTGCACAGTCTATTTCTAGAATTAGAAATAAGTCTAAAATAATTATAGACATTTCTCAATGAATATATATATATATATATATTGCATTCCAGAAAAATAAGATACCCTATATAAAAATGTTAAAATAAAATGTTCTACATAATAATATTCATATTATTTTAAAGGAGAACAACTATGGCTTAAATGCCAGCCAAAACCAATTTTCCAATTCCTGTAAACATAACTAAGACACAGGAAGATGCCAGTAGGTAAATAACAATTGCATTGAAATGTAAAATACTCAAAATATCACTTCCTGATATACAATCATTATGGCTGTCAACAAATACTTGAACTTCAACTTTTGGCCAAAATGGAGTAACAGGTAACAGATTTACTCATAAAATTCAATAAAAAAATGCCATCCTGGACAGCTTTGTGACATAGTGAGATCCTGTCTCAAAAGCAAAAATTATAAGTAAAGTAAAAAACAACCCATATATATGATTATGTATATGTATATGTATATGTATGAGCTATAGACAGCTCAGTGGGAAGGCCCTGGGTTCAATCCCCAGTACCAAGAAAGAAAGAAAATAAAAAATAATCTTAAACTGGAAATCATGTGAAAAAGACCAGTGCTTCCTGAAATATGAAAAACAAATGAGGTAAATTCTACAATTGGCACAATTTACTGGCTTCAAAGAATTTCCAGGATGCCATGCAGAAAATAAGTGTTGAAGCAGAGTCAAAAGGATCCCTTTGATGGGCCCAGGATATAGCCCAGTGGCACAGAGTCTGCTTGGCAAGTATGAGGTCCTGAGTTTGATTCTTGTGGTGCCCCTGCCCCTCCCAGAAAAAAAAAGGATTCCTGGAGTTTAGAAGATGTAATTGAGTGTCTGGGAAGAATCAACAAATTCAGTTTCGCTGTTAATAAACTATGAAAAGAAAACTACTAATAAAATTAAGCAGAAAAAGGGAAATAATGAAGCTCAGAACAGAAATTATGGGACTATAAAAAATAACAATGATAAAAACAAATTATAAAAACCATAAATATGTGTCAGGGATGTAGCTCAATGGCAGAACACATGGTTGGCTTATGCAAGGCCCTGGATTCCATCCCCAGAAAAACTGGAAAAAAACATACATTGATTCTTATAAAAAATAAATAAAATTGCCAAATTTTTAACAGACTGATCAGGAGAGAGAGGGAGAGGAGAGGAGAGGAGAGAGGAGAGGAGAGGAGAGGAGAGGAGAGGAGAGGAGAGAGAGAGAAAGTGTCAGGGACTAGATAAAGGTACATAAGGGAATATTAGAAATACCTCATGAAAATCAATTTGAAAAATTCATTGAAATGGACAAATTTTTTGCAAAAAAAGTACAAACTACCAAAGCTCACTTAGTAAGAAATGATTAATATGGATTATCATATATTTATTTTAAAAATTAAATATGTATTTAAAACTCCTCACAAGAGAATCATCTGACTTGTATGGCTTCACTGGAGAAGACTATCACATATGCAAGGAGGAAATAATGCTAATTCTTCACAAATTCTTCTTTAAAATGGGTGACTGTAACCAAGCACATGAGAAAATACTGAATTGATTAGCTGTTAGGGAAATAAAAATTAAAATCACAATGAGATACTGTTGCACTATTACATTATTAAAATGCTTCAAAATAAAGATAGATCATACTAAGCAGTGACAAGCATTTGGAGGAAATAGAACACTCCTATATTTCTGGTAGGAATATAAAATTGTACAATCAAAATGGAAAACATCTTGATGATTTCTTAAAAATTAAACATATGCCCATATAGTCACATGAATCAGTCATAAAATAAAAATATGTGTCCATAGGTAGTCCACAGCAGCTTTTTGAAAAACAGTCCCAAACTGAGAATAACTCACCACCCAATGAATGGTGAAATAAACCAATTCTGGAGTATTTATACAATGAGATGCTACTCAGCAATAAAAATGGAATGAACTATTGATACAGAGTCAAACAAAGGAATTTCAAAATAATTATGCTGACAGTAGAGAGAGTACATGTTAGTGTAGATTGTATGGTTCTGTTCCTATACAATTCTAGAAAATGCAATTTAGTGATAAGTATTAGATCAGTGATTTTCCAGAGAAGAGGGGTTGGAAGTAGAAAGGAAATGAGGAAGATTTTCCAAAGGGACCGGGGACTCGTCCAAGAGTGGTGGATGTTTGTTATTTTGATTATAGTTACAATGTCATGCATGTATGCATGTGTCAAAATGACCAAATAGCATATTTTAAATACTTTCATTTTATTGTATACAGATTATACTTCAGTAAATCTGTTCTTTAAAAACAATGGCTTTATTTTTAGTAACCTAATTTAATATCAGAAACATACTGTTTCACATTTCCTTTGTTGTCTCTTTTCAAAATGCCATCTTCACATTATGAGATTTTACCAATTGTATTTGGAATGTTTCTTGAGACTTCTAACAGTATTTTGTTTTAAAATGGTACGAATGTTTAAATGTTAAAATTTGTCTTAAATATAATTTTTCACTCCAGAAATCTAAGCCAACATTGCTGTATTTCAAGATACCTACATTTGTAACTTGTATTCAGCAGAAAGCAGAGCCCGAGGCTCCTGAAGCTTACATACTTGCATTTTACCAGGGAAACAATTCCAGGGAGCTGGAGAGGAATGAAGAGAACAGAGCGGTGAAAGAGAACAAATATGAAATTGTACTGATGAGCTCACTGTTAATAAATACAATGGATTGCTAGGTTTGTGGTATTTGGCACCCAAGAATCTATGCATGTTTTAATAAAAATAAAAATTTAATTTCAATACTTTTATCTAGAAAGTACACTCAAGAACTCTATGGTGTGTAAAGAGGAGGGATTTATCCAGTGGCACCTAATTTTCACTGGCCAAAGGCTAATTCTAATTCTCCAAGATACTAATGTATCTACATATCTGGATTATGTGGGCTGGATTGAGGACACAGGGCAGAGGACCAAGGAGAGAGGCTCTTGGTGCAGGCAAGAGGCAAGACACTCTTTGATTAGGATTAGCTCAGGAGCCCTTATGGAGCTGCTTTCTACCACAACAGCCAAGAAAAAAAAAGGAAAAGGGAAAAAATACATGTGAAGCCAAGAGGATCTGAAAAGCCAAGACAGGTCTGATGCATGCATGTCCTGTAACTAAAAACTGAGGGGAGCCTAAAACTAAGATATTTGTTCTCTGTCTTATGTAACATATATAACCTACAGCTAATCTTACTCCCCGACATATCTCGTACTGCTTTGCTGCACATGAGTACACTCCTTCAATCAATCTTGTGGCAGTTAGCCCTGAGGTACACTAGATTTGCTAGGATCACTTTTACAAACCATTGAGTTCTGATCTCCATCACATGCCAATCAAAACAGAACATTTGGGATATGAAATACCAGTATTTATAAAAGGCTCTAGATAATTTTAAAATGTAGCCAAAATAGAGGACCATTAAATCACTTTTGTCTCCTAACTACAAATAATACCCATATCTTCACATCTTAATGTATGCTCTTTTTCTTTAAGACCCACCTACTATTCAAACTGCAGGGTAAGTCCCACCTCACCCACATATCATTCGTTAGCCATTTCATCCTTTGAGATCTTTCCCTTCTCTGACTCAGTCATCTGTAAGAGCAAAGCATAATCTGTGTTTCCCTTAGCAATCTGTAGTGAAACACAGTTTTATTTCTTTTCACATTTTTGTTTTCTCCTTTCTTCTCTTGGCATCACAATTGTTACTTAATGCATGTTCTTAACGTAAAGAATTTTTCCCCTAAAATTGTGCTAATTCTATTTATTTCGAGCCAAGTTTAGCATGGCAAATAAATTTCTAAGTAAATGCAATAATCTCTACCTCTTTATGTTCATGCCATTATAAAGTCCTCTCCTCTAGAATATGGGTGAAAACTGTGACTTCTTTCTGACCAATAAAATGTGTCAAAGGTGACAGGATGCCACCTCCCTTACTCCTTCCTTCCCTTCCTTCCTCCTTCTGCCTTCAAAGAAGCAAGTTTGCATGAATGCTGCAGCCACAAAAAAATGAATTCTGACAATTACTTGAGGGAGTTTGGAAGCAAAACACGTCTCATGCAAGTCTGTGAAAAAAGAACCTAGTGTTGCATGATAGTTTAGTTCCAACTTTGTGAGTTCCAAAGTAGTGGACCAAAATAAGTACTGCTCTCTAACTTCTGACCTACAGAAACTGAGAAAATAAATGTGAGTTGTTTGAAGCCAGTAAATTTGTAATAATTTGTTACAGAGCAATAAAAATCTAATAAATGTTGTAGTAGTAGACTGGGAATGCTGCTGTTAACAATAGCTAGAAATGCAGGAATGTCTTTGAAATTGAGCAGTGAGTAGATGCTAGAAGAATTGGGAGAAGTGTGATAAAGAGAGCCTAAATCTAGAATTAGAGAATGCACCTGGTGAGGGCTCCAAGGTGTTGAAGTATGTTACTGGGACGTGGAGGAAGAGAGAACCTTTGCTAAGTGAGGGCAGAAAATTCAAAAAAGTTGTCTCGCAGTTACATGGAAAGCAGAACTTGCAAGCAATGAATTTGGTTATATAGCTAAGGAGAATTAAAGGTAAACATGCTGAAAATGCTACCTGGTCTCTTCCTATGGCTTTTAGTAAAATGTGGGAAGAGTGAAATAAGTCAAAGGAAGAACACAAATGAATGAGTACTTGATGATTTAGAAAACTCAGTCTCTCCGGATGTCAAACAATGCCAAAATTAAGACAGCTTAGTCTAGATAAAAGGCTGATGTAACTTTCCAACTTTTTGCTGAAATCTTGGAAAAATCAAAAGGTCAGAGTATTTAGTCACACAAAAGGCCCTTTCAAGAGAATAAGGATATTTCTCCCAGATCTCCCTAATCAACCCATAGGGCTTCTAAAGAGCAGAAGAGTACTGTCATTCAGCCATTTTAGTGGCGACTCAATATAAAGGGAATTACTTTCCTTTTTTGGTACAAAGCATTTTTTGAGAAATATATGGATGTGACATGTCTATTGAAGAAGTAAACATCATTGAAGTACATGTGACACAAAGTTTTGGAGAAAATTACTTCATAAGTAACATAGCCAAAGCATGTGGAGTTACAATATGTTAAACAAATTAAAAAGAAATAAATAAAAAGAAACAACCATCTAGAACAGGAAGAGACAAAAAGAATACTTAATGAGGAGAAGCTATTCCATCCCTAAATTGTTCCCAGCAGGAAAGAGTCTGATAAAAACAATTGGCTGCAAATACACACTCTTTCATGAAGAGGGAAAAATGAGTTGGGAGTACAAGGAATGGAGCCAAGGGCCATTAAGAATGATTCTTGTGCACGCCTGTAATCTCAGCACTCGGGAGACTGAGACAGGAAGATCATGGCAAGTTTGAGACCAGCCTGGGCTACAAAGTGAGCTCAAATTCAGCCTGAACTGCAAAAGTGAGACCCTGACTCAAAAAGACAAAAAGAAAGAAAGGAAGGAAAGAAGGAAGGAAGAAAGGAAGGAAGGAAGGAAGGAAGAAAGGAAGGAAGAAAGGAAGAAAGAAGAATGATTCTTGCACATTGAAACCTAATCAAATAACTGAATATTTGCCTGTTAAATAGTATTTCAGAACTGTTACGGACCATTAACTATGTTTTGCCTTCCATTTCTCCCTCTTTGAACTAGAATGTCTATAGCCTTTAGGCTGAGCCTATCCCACCCATGTGTGTTGATATATAGGGGTCAGATAATGTGTCTCCTTAGTTTTGTAAGTTCACAGATGGAGAGATACTAGGTCCATTAACTATCAGAAGAGATACCCAGGAACCTCATTCATGTGTGAATCTGATTTAGATTATGATATTATTGACTTTGTGCTAATGGTGTGATAGAAAGAGACTCTTAACATCTTAGTACATGGATAAATTCACTTTCCATATAGGAGAGAGGTGTAACATTGGTGGCTAGGGGGAAGACTGTGGCAGATAGCCTCAATTTTAGATGGTTCTTAAAATCTCTTCTATCATATATAGAAGCCCTTGATTGTAGGTGGAACTTACGGCTTGCTTTTAACCAACAGGATATTGGAAAGGTGGCAGATTGCTAATTTCAAGATTCTGTTATGTCACTTTTTTTTGCTAGGCATCTCTTTCTGTGCACTTCTGTCTTTGAAGAAGCAAGCTCTCATTAATCATATACACTCAAGGAAATGAATTCTGCCAACAACTTGAAGGGGCATGAAAGAAGATCCTCTCCTGTCAAGTCCCTGATGCAAATTCAAGGCTGGCTAATACCTTGATTCCAGTTTTTTGAGCTGCCAAACAGAGGATCCAGCTATATTGTGTCTGGACTCCTTATCCACAGCATCTATGAGATAATGAGCATATGTTACTTTAGGCTACTGTGTGGCTATTTCTTATGTAGAAATAGAAAAAAATATAGTCAAACTTTTTATCACTGTTTTAGTCACTATTCTTATTCAGCTAAAACACAGATAAATTATGAAATTCATTTTTAAACATTTTCTTCAGTTTCTTTTATGTCCACACACTGCACATTAGGACACTGAGAGTTTGAATATTGAATTATCTACCCTTAGAACAATGGTTCTTAAATTTTAGCATACATTATAATCATCTGTAAGTTTTGTTAAAAGACAAATTGCTGGATCTCAGTTCTAGGGATTCAGATTCAGTATGTTTGGGGTGAGCCCCACGGATCTGAATGTTTAAAATGCTCTGAGGTGATGCTGATGGTTGCTAGTCCAGGGCCAATACTTACTTTGAGAAATATTTCTATAGACCATGTTTACTATAGCATTTTTCTATGGCTTCTGTGATATACATTTTTAACTTTGCTCTGATCCTTTTCTCATGGTGATTTGTATTGTAAGCTGCTGGAATTTTCAGATTCTGGTTGGCAGTTGCCATGGCAACTCACATAGGGTTCCCCTGTGCCTGAGGGCCTGAGTGAGGATAGTACCAGATGAATCACTGGCATAAGTGTCTTGTAAGTGGCACAGACATTTCTCTTGAGCTGTCTGTTTCCTTCTGTGGCCTCATTCCTGGTTGTTCCCTTGTTCAGTAATATTCTTATATCACCTCCCTTAAGAATTTTTAAGATACAATAATGGTAAAATTTTATATTTATACTCTTCTTCACATTTACAAAACAAACAATACCTTTTCTGGTCAAAAAAATTAAATTTTATTTTGCATAACAATTCTGTAAGGTGTGCTACATAGTTCTTCCTTTCTTCATTCACATATAGTCAATTTAAGGCCCATAGACACTCAGAGATAACTGAGATCCAAAGTTATGCTAGGAAGAGAGTGGCAGTGCCACCTCTGGAGTTTGGAGTTCCTGGATTCTAGATTATTACTGAGAGTCCTGGCAGTAAATGGTTAACACAATCCAAAGCAGAACTGAAGGTAGCTTAACAAAGAGAAACAAGGAATAACAGGAAAGTATTCCAGTGATTCATGAGGAAAGAGTATTTAATGGAACCTGGAAAGAGAAATGTAGCTATAATTGTACTATAGAAAGACATCTGATTTAGTCTGTTATTTATAACTATTCCAAAATACTCAATGCTGAGAAACATATGAATAAAAGAGATTTATTTACTTCACAGCTCTCAGGATTCACAGGTGGGCCACCAATATCAACTTGGCTTTGGTGAGGACCTCATGACATGATATCACAATGACAGCAGTATATGTGAGAGGAAGAAATCACAGGACAATCAAAGAGTGTCTGGAGATTAATTGTGCTACCATGAAAACTACGTTAACCATTTATCAGTCCAGTTACTTAAATACAGGATGACCAAAAGTTGCATTTTTATTAGCTTTTATAAGAAACAGGAAATATGAAAACACAATTTTATGAAATTGATTCAATACAAGAATCAGCTGGTTGAAATGGCACCTGCCCCAGCACCACTCAGGATAGTCAGTACATAAACACAAGGACTTCCCGACTAATGCTGTAGGCAAACTGTTAAATCATTAATCCCTTCCAAGGGCATACCTTCAAAGACCTAAGGATTTCCCATGAGGCCCCGTCTCTTAAAGGTACCACAACCTCAACATCACTATACCGAGGACCAAGTCTCCAACACACTAAACACTTGGGAAAGTGAACCACACCCAAAATATAGCAACACCAAACAAGGGCTAATGACTTTAGTAGAGGAATGTAGCCAATGCCAACCTATGGCCTGGAAAAGGGGGACCAGGACAATAAACAATCCAATTTGTGTTTTCAGATTATGCAAAAGGCTTGAAATGAAACAGAGCCAGTTTGCCTCACTCTTGTCTGATTAGAATATTCTTTCAAAAGTGAGGCATTAAAAGAATTGCTCTGGAAGCATGACATTGTATGAAACAGGGCAGATTGGAAAGAGGTGAAGCTAGAGGCACAGAGATCAGTTAAAGAATACTACAGAACCTGCAGTGAGCCTAAAGAATGGGCAAGGAATGATACAAGAGCATTGTGGAGGGATGTTACCCCTTCATACATAGGACATGCTGTTTGTTTAAAGAAATTATCTTACTCTACCTGAATATTCAATATTCAGTGCAAAGTCCTTTCTGGGTTTAAGTGGTGTATAACTGGCCTTCTGAACTTTATTTGGTCCTTTGAAAAGTAGACTCAGACATAAGATGAGTGTAAATAGTTTATGAGAGAATTTCAGGGGATACCAGCAGGAGAATAATGAAATAAGGGATGGAAACCAAGAAAGATAATTGTAACAACCCAACATTCACAAGGAATGAGTGGCCCTTAATTGTATATGTAAGTTTTAGGAACAAATGTAAAACATGATCCTGAGAAACATTGTACCAGAGAGGCAAAGGAGTTGGAATAAATGAGTTTATGACTCCCCTTGGAAAATATTAGTTTATGACTCCCATCCTGCTACATGCACAAACTGCCATTTTATAGTCCAGAAATAATCTCCTGATCCAGAAGTGCAGACACTGGCAGTTGGAAGTCATTTTAAGTTCAGTGAACTGGATTTGGGTGAGATGCTGACAACACGTGCTCCACTGTCATTTGTAAGGCTGTGATCATCAACATGATGATATCTGGCCACTTGATACAATGCCTAGATTGCCATATATACACAGAATTGTGCTTGATCATGTACAAAATCAAGCCATTTGGTTGTTTTAAAGGCTATAACTTTGCCAAATAATTGCTATGATGGGAGTAGAATTTGTAGTGAAACATAGAGATAAGTATTACCGAATGTTCTAGGGGGGGAAAAGATAAATTACCAATGATCAGAAGATCAGTGTAGCTTACATATCAATTGGTAGTTAACCAGTGGCCTGTATGCAGGATTCTGTGCTATTATTCCAAAATCCAAACAACACAATAAGGAAAGGAAAGTACCCGGAAAGAAATCCTGCATTGCATACTGCATCTGTTTATTTTTTTTTCTAACCTTACTGGAAAACCTAATCATCTGGATCCACTGGAAAACAAAAGCTTCAAAGTACCATCATTTCTGTTACGTTTCCGAAGAGCCAATTGTCTCATACATTCCTTCTTTACTTACCCCTCGCTAAGTCTGTGCCTCCTGATTCAGCCAGGACATCTGCCCCGCTCTACATCAGAGACCTCAGCGTGATCTTGAGTCCACAGACACAAGTTTTAAAAAATGAAACAGAGGGAAGTATTTTCTGTGTCACACTGTGCTGAATTATTTACTCCCAGCTCTGGGATTCAGAAAGCTAGCTCCATCTTGGCCTTCAATTTTATTGCAATACAAAGAAAGAATATAAGTAAATAAGGAGAGAGAGAGGAAATAAATCCTTTGCAGACATTCTGCATATGAAATATCTTTTGAAATGAAGCCTGCTGCTGAAATAATCGTGTAATTTACAGTGCAATACTAACATGCTCAAAACTATTGCTAAATACTGGAGCTAAACATAATTCTGCAGCTGTATATTTGTGGACATTTGTTTAAGCAGAAAAAATGAACATAACATTTGCATGAATTTATTTAATTAAGCATCCCCAAATTTAGAAACTGTCTTCAAAATAATGCCATCAAGCATTATGTACAAAACAGTAATAAATTCAGATAATGAGTATGTCTCTATTTTCTCTGGGATCAAAATGAGAAAAAACAGTACAATATAGGTCAGAATGTATTTATATGACATAAAAGAGAATAATTTACCTCCTCTCATGATATGTGTCACAGAGAGGGATCAGAAACATTCCTACTGTACTCTAAAGGGGCTAAAATCTATTCACATAAATATAAGGTAATTTTATTTTGTTTCCTACCACACTTTTACATTTATTCAGACAAATAATGCCTTCCCAAAACCTGGACAAATCCTGAGCCGTTCCATTTCTTTTCAGGGGCACTTAAGCAATAAAATTTCCTATAACTGCTTTGTGTCCAAAGCACCTTCTTGTTTTTGTTGCTGTTATTTATGAAATTCCTTTGGAAATATTTCCTTTGGACTTATAGAACTTTTGAAGCTATTTATTTAAAATCGACACATAATTGTATATATTTATGGAGTATAATGTGTTATTTCCATATATGCATACATTATGTATTGATCAAACCAGGATAATTAGCATATCTGTCATCTCAAACATTTATCATTTCTTCAGTAGAACATTCCAAATTCTGGCTTCTTGTACAAGTACAGTGAATGCAGTTAATAATAATTACTGTATATTTCAATAAGAACTAGAAGAGAGGATTTTGACTGTTCTCAGCACATTCTCTTTTTAGCATAATCTCCAGGTCTGTGTAATGATCAAAATTTTGAACATTATAATGCTGATTGGTAGCCTGGAGCCAGCCAGTGCTGGGAGAGACACAGCCAGCTTTTTGTCTGGAGGAGAAGGTAAGCAACTTCCCCCTGCTTCCTCTCCCCTCCAGCACTGCAGTGTGTGGAAAGGGGTGAATCTTCTGGAGACAGAGAAAACAAGGCTGTGTAACTGGATTGCATGTGAACATGCACTAGTAGTGTGGTGAGTGTGCAATTCTGCCTCCTTTCCTCATTACTGTTTTTGTGAGATTTTGGGAGACTCCCTTTCCCACCAAGTGTAGTCTTCTTTGCTCAAGATCTCTCCTGAGCCACCTCTTTGCTATTGCCCATACCTGACTTGCCACTTTTATTGAATGATAGCTTATCTTTTCTCCAGAGATACTTTCACTTTTCCATGGGGCCCTCCTGGCTCACCCTAAGTAGATCTTGATATTATGTTTTCTCATTATTTCCCCTTCTTCTTCTTCTTCTTCTTCTTCTTCTTCTTCTTCTTCTTCTTCTTCTTCTTCTTCTTCTTCTTCTTCTTCTTCTTCTTCTCCTTCTCCTTCTCCTTCTCCTTCTCCTTCTTCTTCTTCTTCTTCCCTTTGTTTGTCTCTCTGTCTTTGTCTATGCCTCTCTCTCTCTTTTGTCTATCTCATATTAATATGCTTAACAGGAAATACTTATGTATCACTTTATCCAATGAAGTCCAGAATTATTAGTCAATCTGAAAGTAGCAATTCACTAGAGCAGTTAGTCTATCCTTTCCTGATATATGATAGACATTAATTCACTGTGTCTCTCTCTCAAATCTTGGAAAATACATATAACAACACCAAATTATTTCCTTACACTCTTCTTTCTTGACTTGAAACATTTCCTGGCCTTCTCCACAGAGTTTGCGCAAATAAGTCATGTATAAAATACCCTCCTCTAAATTCTAAACCTCAGTTTTTTTTATTTGTGAGCAAAAATCATAACCTTAAATTTTTTTCCCATGGGTAAAGGTCATAAAATTCATAAAATTGGCTTTTGATTATTTTTTCTTGCAAATCCTATAGGAATGCCTATTTTTTAAGCTACTTTGATATCTGATATTTATTAGTACCTCAGCAGAATTTTCTATTTTAACAATGAATTACAAAATAGAAAGTGAGAGGGCAACATTTCCCTCAATAAAAACTTGGAAATGCCCATTGAGTCTGCAATAAAGAAACCCTTGAATGTTATTTTTGCATTTGCAGAAAGTTTCAGAATCACTTTTATAAAAAGCTAGTACATCAATAGCATTTATTGATAAACTATTGTGAGTCCTCAAGATAGTTATGATATATAAAACACTTTCTCTTGCTTCCCCAGAACAAGATAAGAGGTGTAGAAAAATGAAATGGCTTGCCTAGAGACATTAATGAGCTGTAAGAACTTGAGAAAGAACTCTATTATGTGATAAGCAAGCTGACCAAGCCTGTTAGCAAACATGTGGTATAATTCAATATAAATTCTTTTTGTTCCTCATGCCTCTAGGTTAAGATTGATCAGAATGGTAGGACTACCAGTAATCAAGAATTATTGAACTGAAGAGATTATTAGAATTTCATTCTTGGAGCAGAAATTAAAAATATTCTTGGGGCAGAACTAGTTACAAACTTGGAAGTGATTATTAAATTAAATCATACTGGCGGAATGGACTTTGAAAGAAGCAACATACTAATGTGGTGAATTAACTAATGGTAAACTTATAACACTTCCAAGCTGAACTGAATCAGCGTGGTGCTAGGTATGGAAGGCCCACCTGAGGATTGTTGCCAACAGAATAAAAGATGAACTGGAGAGAAAGACGTTGTGTTTTTGATTCTCCTGGAGATGCTTGGCACACTGATTTTCTTGATATGAACTCAGCGATGCTCACTGTTGGAGGAGCTTGTGTCTTCACTGTCACTGATGATGGCTGTAATTCTCTTCTGGTGATCTCTAGTAATTACCTTGAGCATCGCTTCCTGGCTCCAGTGCAGATCCCTCAACCTGCTAACACAGATGCTAAATTTCTCTGGTACAGTTTCTAGCTATGACTGACCTTTGGGCCTTCTCAGTGAAGAACCTTGATACAGACTTACATGAATCATTGTCGTGGTCTCTAGACCTCCAGCTGGACTTGTGGAGGAAATAACCTTGGACTCTAGGTCTTCAGCTGGACCCATGCAGGACATTGCCATAGGATTCAGGCCCTCAGTTGGATTCTTTGAGTTTCTAATGTGTGAATAGATGTACTGTAATCTTTTGCATTTGAATTTTTGAGTGACTGTTATAAAATAATCCTATAAATTATGTGCCCTGTATTAAATTTATTCCCTTTTTAAACCTTACTGCAACAACCAGGGACAAGAAGAAATTAAAGGAAAGTTCCCTTAACTTGGAGAATTCTTTGAACATTAATCTTCTTCATGAAGAGGAAATCCATCTTTGAGATGACTACAGCTTAATCTGTCTCAGTAAGTCCCAGACAATCTCTGCCTACTGGAAGTCCACTAGCTTAACCATCTGTTCCCCTACTTATATGTATCTTGTTACAGAAACCCCCCATGCACCATATATACTTTATTGCAAAGAATAGTAGCTACTCACCAAATTAGTTTTCCTTGTGTACCTGGGCAAACAGCCAGGCCACATTTTCAAACCTCCCTTAAATTAGGCATGAATGTGTGTCCAAATCCTTTTCAATGGAATGCAACAAATAACTGCTATGTGCCATTTTCAAATCTGGTCCAAAGAAACCTCCTCCATGTTACCTTCCAAACTGCTTTCCTTTCTACTGACTTAATGTAAATAAGCCCAGCAAACTTAGAAGCTATATGTTGAGAATGTATTTAGGATCATGAAAGAAGCCAAGACTTTTGCATCACTTGATTGCTACTCATCAACTGGACCACTCATTTGGACTTCATACAGCAAAAAAAGTTCTTTTGTATTTGAACCATTATATATGTTTGCAGCTGTACGTTGCATCAGGGAAGAGGGTGACCTTCAGCAAAACAGACACCCTGAAAAAAATTGTTGGGCCGCTATCACTATATAGCTTAGCTTGTGCACAGTTGCATTCCTGTAATCCCAGCAGGATTACAAATTCGAGCCCTTACAGGGAAATTTAGAGACACTCTGACTTAAATTTTAAAAATTATAGAAGGTCTGGGGATGGAGATCAGTACAAAGACCCTGAATTCAATTCCCAGTAGTGATTTTTAAAAAAAGAATTACACATACCAAAAGTTTCAAATATGATGTTGAGCTTCTTCAGAGAGAACTCATATCATAGTTCTCTTTATATATTCATAATAATCATTCATTAAATGGTCTTCCATATAACAGAAATTTGATGAGTATCTGTTTAAAATGTTTAAACAGTCAAATCTTAAGAAGATGTGTAAAATGTAAGAAAACTGAAAAATTTCTTTTGTAGTAAGAACCAAATGAAAGCTTATAGAATATAGTAATGAATGAGTAGATTAAAGGTAGACTTTGTTAGAAATAGATCCCATTTTAGAAGTTAAATATTGCTCATTTGTAAAATAAGGTTTATAAGACCTTGTTGCTTGCATTTCACAGTATCCAGTTAAAGAATGCACTCTGTATTACAACTGCTTTGCAATTTCGAGCAGACATATGTGTTCTCTATAACCTCAGGGTGCACCTGCCACTTCTTAGATTCGTATTTAATGATCACATTCAGAAAAGCATTTAGCAACACTGCTGTGCCAAATACTATAGAAGTTTATTCAACTGTGTTATGTGATTGAAATGTCAGAACGTTTAAAAACTTTCAGTCATATGAAAATGACATTTGGGTATATCTAGAACCAAGCTGACAGAGAACAGGTACAGGAATTTTCCTATAAAATGCATAAGGTCCCATGACACAAGGAATGGTTCTAAGTGGGCATTTGGTCATAGACTTGAAAGTGAAGATTGGGAGAAAGTGGCTACCCAGTATACCAATGGTAAAGTAACCTCTCATAGGCTGAAGTCAGGAAGTATAGCCAGGAGGCTTCAGTTACTATACTCATTGCTGAAAGAGTATTTTTGTATTGCCTATGCAGATGATCTTGACCATGGGTAAGAGTTCCCGAAAGTTCAATGTAATGTACTACTTCAGTACCCAGTCCTGCATCAAAAATGTCCCATATGTCCTAAGTTTACCTCTCCCCAGAAGACTCTTCTTTCTTTAAATTGACAAGTGGTGGCTATTTTCTTTCTCAGATAGAGTCTTTCACAGTACTTTCTGTGGGTAAGGGGTAGTATCCTCTCTCCTCCACATTGTGCCTCTCAAATTATTCCTTCATTTTCCTCCCTAATGAGGTCCATCATATTCTGAACTTGATAAGTTAGCATCATTTTACTTGACTGATCACTCTTTCCCTGTTAAGAGGCTTTCTTCATTTGACTTCCAACAAAGTGGGTTCAATTGCTTGCTTCCTATGTTGCTAGTCATTCTTCAACTTTTTGCTGTTTTCTCTGCATCCCACTGACCTCCAAATGAGACCCCCCAAAGCTTAATCTTTGAATCTGTTCCCTTCTCTGGATACATTTTGCAGCATTGATGATTTTATTCTATCTCTCAATTTTTTATATGTTGGCAAATCTATAAGTTACATTTCAGACTGCATATATGTATCCAAAGACCTACGCAACTTCTTCATCTGGATGTTAATAGGCACTTCAAAGTTAAAATGTGGAAAACTGAGCTCCTGAGCTTTTCCTCCAAATTTCTTAGTCTTGAAGTCCCTGAAATACTCACCTATCTCAGTTAACAATAGTTCCAAATTTGTAGTTATTCAGACCAAAAATGTTGAAGGCATCCTTAAACATATATCACATTAGTTTAAACAAAATATTTGATAACATGTATATGTATATATATATGTATATATATATATATATATATATACTAGCTTTTATACTGCAATACTTGTACAAACAACTGTTACCTCTCATTTGGATAGATACAATAGCGTTTTAAATGATGCTTTTACTTCTACCCTTGCTCTTTCACTCTTTCATTTCAATTCTAAACACAACATTCAAAGCAATCCTGTTACACCAAGGCAAAACATATCAACTCTGTGCTTCCTAACTCACAACAGGTAACAGTCAATGACCTTACAGTAACCAGCAAGACCCCACATGATCTGACCGTTCACTATATCTCTGACCTCAACTCCTTCCAATTTAGACTTCAAAGCTTTCTTGCTGTTCTATGTATATTTCAAGCACACACATGCTTAGGGCCTTTGCACTTGTTCTTTTTTACACACACACACACACACACACACACACACAAACACACTTTCCCCAAGTATCTTTGTATCATATTCCTTTTTCTCCTTCACATTGATCTAAGATGCAACCATAGTTTTGTTGATATTCCTTGTCTGCATTGCCTGCTTTCTTTTTCATCTTAGTGCTTGCAATTGTACATCATACTTGTTATTTTTATTTATTTACCTGTATGTTTATTTTTTAGACAGATTCTCTCTAAGTTGCCCAGGCTGGCCTTGAATTTGCAATGCTGATGCCTTAGCCTCAAAATTAGCTGTGATTACAGATGTGAACCACCATGCCTGCTATATATTTTGTTTATTATATTGATAGTCTTTTATTAAACAATAACTTTCATATAGACCCAATGTGAAGTATGCTAGTACATAGTAGGGACACAAAGACACTTGTTGAAATAATTATCTTATAACTACCTAGTGTACTGCAGGTGTTTAGAAAGTGTTCTTTGATGACTGTGTTGTGACCAGAGATGCAGTGTAGTATCTGTTGTGCCTCTAGAGCACCAGGCCCACTAACCCACACTCATTTTCTGTATTTTTCCTCATATACAATTCTCATTAGTGTTTCTCAGAGTATGTCACAATTCTGACCAATCATCAGCTAGGATTCTATCCATACTTTCCATGTGTTCTGAGTTACAATGATTCTTTGTGTTGTAGCATTTCTTTCTTTAGTGTTCAAATTAGATCTAAAATGGTATATCAGTAGATCCTATGAAGAGTGTTGCAAACACACTTTAATCAGAATGAATCATATCATTCTTGAATGAGCTCAGAAGCATCAAATCCCCATTATTTGGAAAGCTGCTGGCAGACAAAACGATGTACAGAGCTTTGCAGATTCCTTCCAGTCCTCACAGGAAATTTGGGCCAGATTATGACTTAATTATCATTAACCTCTCTTACAATATGCCAGGAATGATGGCTTTGTGTTGCACAAAATTAACTCACTGAATTCTGTCAACACTGTGCTGAGGATGATACTACTCTTATCTGCATTTTAGATGTAAGAAAATTGAAACATAGAGAGCTAAGTGATTCCCAAAGTCACATAGTTCAAAAGTGGCAGAAAATGGACTTAAACTCAAACAGTAACCATTTTCAGGGTCCAATGGGAAGTTGTGTTAAGACACTCCCTTAAGCTGCAAACAAGGAGTCTTAATCCTATGACATCTTTTCCACTGAATAGTAGAGAAGGAACTGGAAGTAAGTGTCCTGCCCTAATTTAGAAATTGCTTTGCTCTTTCCTTTGCCTTCCCATATTTTGAAGTTGTGGCAGGGGAAAGATCCCAGTCCTTAGTGATAGATAAGCAAAGTCCAGATGCACTTTTCTGTCTCTCTCATTGGCCCATACGTTAATGTTTAGAAGTTTCAAATCACATCCCAAGCTTCTTGAAACTCAAAATTGAGTTATTTGACTCTGTAAAATGTAACTTTTTCACTTGAAAGGATTTGTCCAAGGGGCCTCTGGGTTTTCAAATATGCTTAAAAGCAACAAATGTGTTGAATCACAGAATCATAAGGGGTTGTATTTCCACTAGATAACACACAGGATGTATTAAACAGAGAGAGAAATGTTTGAAGTCCAACAAGCTTTGAGTTTCATCCCACCTAACACATCTGAAAATTATCTAAATCATCTGATGAAGGCAAAATACATTTGTGCTCCCTCATTCTTAGTGTTATTATGGCCTACTCACTTGGCATTGCTGTGCTATCTCTGTAGGAATGTTTTCATCTACATCTACTAACCATTTTCTATTAGAATCTGGAAGAACCCATTTTCCAAAGTCTATCTGGAAAAGAGATGGGTGGGGGTGGTGCAGAGCAAAGATTTCTATCAACATAAGGCTATTGTTCTCCTCCTAGCAACAAATACATTTCTAGACAGAATAGGAAAGGGAAAAAGTCTACCTGTGGTCCTGAGAGGTGGTCATCAAAGACATTACACGGTCTTTGTCTCTTTCAGTATTGCTGCAGTATAGAGTTGTGTTTAGGAATATAGATTTGGGAGTCAAATAGATTTTACACTTAATCTTGAGTCTTCCTATTTATTTACTCACTGTGTGGCCTTGGGTAGATTATTTCTGTAATTAAATGTTATATTCTCTTTTATAAAATGAAGACAGTTGCAAGGATTAAATAAGAAAATATTTGTAAAATGTGACAGTGTTGAACACCCAACAAATATTCAATAAATGTGAGTTATTATTACGGGTCCCTCAAAACTCATTGCTCTTTAAATATCATTATTTTTAAATTTTTAAAAATTTTGTTAGTATATATTTGCAGTATATAGTGATTACATTCATCATGGGAAGTTGGTACATTTACTATTCTTTATTATTAAAATGTTCTACAGGCCAGGGATATAGCTCAGCCTTACAGTGCTTGCCTGGCAAGTGTGAGTTTGTGAGTTTGTTTCCCAGCGTCAAAAAAATCCTTTCACATATTTTTTGTGTAAGAAACAATTCCAGTCTTACTGTCCTGAATTTGACTTTTTTTAGTTTTTAATAATAATAATTTTTTAAGAGACGGGTTGATTCTGAACTCCTGTTCTCTAATAATCCTCTTGGCTCAGCCTCCTAAATTGTTGAGACAACAGTTATGTGGTTCATCCTAATTTTTTTAACACAGATTAGCATCTAACAAGGAATAATAATTATGAAAAGTCCTCTCAAGAAGCAAATTTGTTCCATGCTTGCTCAGATACTTATCTCTATAGTAGAAGCCACTGGTTTTTGGAGTCAGTTTCATAGGACAAATCTAAGAAAATCTGTATAATTTCAGAACAATGGACCAATCATTTCAATTCCTTAGGTCTTTATAACTGATGAAAAGGTTTAGGGGATCTTAGATCAGTGTATTTTACATCAATGTTTCCATGGAATGATTTATTCAAATAACCTTTGATAGAAAAATGCCCTATATAGATCAGTTGAGATGGATAGTGGAGAAGTAAGTTTCTGGAGCCTCTTTCCTTGGGCCTTGGCCATGTTCTGTAGACAAGAAGGCAGTGTAGAGGGACACTGTGAATACTATCTAACTACATGGTCACCAGATGTCTTCTGGATCTAACACCTGGCCTGCTGCTACCTTTTTTCTTAGACATCAACTTTGAATCCCACCATTCTTTGAACGTGCTCTGTTTATACCTATCATGGTCTTTCTAAAGATATTCTCGTTTCTCCTCCTCATAGAATCTATAACAACAGTAAATATCCCCTTCTCTTAGATCATTTTAAATATCATCTTTATTTCATTTACTCAGCAGCATGTTCAAAAACGCGCTGAGAGCTTTGTGGATGAACGTGCATTCTCCATCTCCTAATAAACCTCATAACTCCCAACTGTTTTCTCTTATCCAAGTTAATATTTATGATACTTGCCTGTCCCCCCAAAGCTAAATTTTTCATGTCAATGTCTTGTTGAAATCTAGCTTTTGTATACTTCTAGCTACTCCTATCTCAATGAATGTACTGTATTTATACTTTTAAAAACAAAAAGTAAGAAAAATACAAGAAAAGTAGAGAATAACTTAGTTTAATTTCAGAGAACAGTTTGCAAAAAGAGGGAAGCCAGTCAACTTCTTCTGGAGCTCTTATAACAATTTATAGCAAGCATACAATCTCTCTTGATTGAGTGGTCAAATATGTCACCATGGAAGACAATTAATTTAAAAATATTCTTCTTAATAATCATGATCGGTAGTATATTACGATAACACTAATTTCAATTAAGAAAAGTCCTCAAAGATTTCAAAAGCTTAACACAATAGAACTTAATTTCTTACATATTAATGTACTGTGGGTGTACTTAGTATATGAGTAACTTTAAAAGTTTATTTTAAAATAATTTTACACTTACAGAAGTATTGCAAAGGTAGTACAGAGTTTTCATATGCTCTCCCCTTGGCTTACCTTAACATTAAAATTTTATACAACTGTGTTGTAATGATTAAAACTATGGAATTATCATTGATACATTATTAACTAAACTATAGACCTTACTCAGTAATTTCTCTTTTAATGCTCTTTTTCTGTTCCAATGTCCAATGGAAGACAACACAGTGCATTTTATGGCCACATCTCTTTAGCCTCTTACAGTCTGCAACAGTTTCCTGACTTTCACTTGCTGTTCATGGCTTTGGCATTTTTGAAGAGTAGTGAAGGTGTTTTGTAGAATGGCCTGCAGTTCACATTTGTCTGATGAAAGCTTGTGGTGAGTCCTGGAAGAAGAATATCACAGAAGTAAAGTGCCCTTCTCATCACATCATATTAGAATTACATGATATTCACAAAAACTCACTGATAATTAGCCTTCATCCCGTTGGTTGTCAGGCTCTGCCAGGTTTCTCTACTATCAAGTTACCATCATCTGTACTTTTTTAAAGCAAGTTATAAAGTCCAGACAATACTCAAGAGGAATGGAACTGAGCTCCAGTTTCTGGAGAAAGGAAAATTAAGGAATTTTTGGATATATGTTTGTAAGCATAATAATACATAAAAGCCATTATAATAGTGAATAAATATTTAGGGGGGGCTACTTTGAGGCCATGCAAACATTTCTTTTCATCCTAAAATTTCTGCCATTAAATTTAGTATTCATCAATGAACTTTTCCTATAGCAATTATTATTATGGTATTTTAATACTTGGTTCCTATTTTTTATTTGCTTTACATCGATTGCTTGGTACTGTATTGTAACAAGGTTTTCCTTTCTCTGTCTTATTTACATATTAAATTGTGTATATTTATTTATTCTTTGTGTTGCAGTCCAAAATTTATATTATTTGTTTTTTGTTGCTTAAATCATGCCAGATTGGATCATTACTTCAACTTGCAAGTTATCTCTTGTAGCTTTTTGATAGGGTTTTACCACCTAGGTTTTATTACTTTTCTTTTTATTCATTTATATTTAGAATGGTTTTACAGTAATTTTGCCTTAGTCACAGTTTTTCTTCCCACAATTCCAATTACCTGTAGGTCAACTGAAATCTGAAAATATTAACTATAATAGTCCAGAAATAAATAATTTTTAAATTAACTCATATTTGGGTTTGGAGATATAGCTGAGCAGCACAGGGTCTATCTGTCATATTCAAGGTCATGAGTTCAATTCTGAGAACCAAAAAACAATATTATTAAATTTAATTATTAGTCATTGTTATTGATCTCTTACTGTGTCTTATGTATAAATTAACCTTTCTCATATGTATGAATGTATGGGGCAAAACATAGTACACACATGGTTAAGTACTATCTGCAATTTCAGGCATCTGTGGAATTGCCTGGAATATATCTCCTGTGAATTTCACTAGAGATGTCCCATGGTCATTTGATTTCTGAGCCCTAGAAACACCTAAACTTTGATATGGTACATTTTCATTGTGATTTTCATAGTTGAATCTAATTTTAACTTGTTCTAAGCCTTCCTTTTTGATCCATAAGTTAGTTAGAAGGGTGTTGTTCAATTTACACCTAACTAAGGCTATTGTAAATGGTTTTCCACTGTTGATTTCTAGTTTAATTCCTGTGTGACTCAAGAATATAATTTGCATGACTTCTTTTAAATTTGGAAGGTTGGAGTAAAGTGTGTCTGAGAAGAGACACTGTTTGGATAAACATGGAGCAGTTGGTGAAATTTTTTACACATTCTTTTTGTTTATCTTTGTTTTGATCTTAGTTGTTTACCTAGTCATTGGGGAGCCTGTTACATTTTAAGGAGTGGGGAGAGGCAGTGTGTTTGATGAAAGAAAGGGAGCAGATAAGAGAAATAGAGGGGCTTAAAAAGGTGCAATATACTTTCAACTTTCACCGTTAAAATTTGTTTCAAGGGGAATCAAACAAAAGCAAAGGGATATAGAATGATGAATCAAATGCTTATTCTTAGAGATCAGAGGCCTAAGGAAAAAGATAGGTTAAAATCCAGAAAGAATGAAAATAAAGATCCCCATATGTTGAAGGAAAAAGAATTGCCCTATTACCCTTCCTGCTGCTTCTTCTAATAAAATACACAGCTGAACCCACTTTCTCACATTCTGGTTGATGCCAACTTCATCCATGTTTTCTTTAAAGCCAAACTGGACTCACTGTAGTCAATCAGAAACAGTCTACATGTCAAGTGTATAGCTTATATAACTGCGTGATGGTTGAAATCCAGAAATTGGGGAATAAATATGAAGTAACTCTGAGGATCAACAACAATCCAAAATTTGAATGACTGCTATGCATACACAAAGGAATTGGTGTGGATGACTGCTTAACACAAGGAGTAACTTAACACGAGTATTACATTGTGGCCACAGGTGACTGGGATCCCTAATGAAGAATTTAGAAGATCCCTGAGGTTCTTATCATGTAAGATTCTAACCACAGGTATAACACCAAATATTTGATGATCATGGAGTCCCTTGATTCTAACTCTTACAAAACAAGGTTTCACTGTCTTTTTTTGACCAACTTTCTCTGCTCATTAAAGATGGCAGAATATTTATGCTCTGATTTTGTTACTTTGGCAACTATTTTTAGGAAGACAATGAGTAATGTATCAACTAGCTATTCTATGATGATAATTTTTTTAAATTTGGCATTGTTCTATCCTTTTTTCCTGTTTTTCTATTTTGTTTAATTCTCTTTTCTTTCTTTGTAAAAAAGAGGACAATATGCAATATAACAACCATTGTTAAATTTCTTTCATTGTTTTTTGAAAACATATATTGTTATTGTTTTGAGTTTGCCATTGTTGTTTATGCCTTTTGCTTTTAGTTCTTCTTTTCTGACTTTTCTCTTTTTTAAATAAAATTTTTAAAGAAGATGGCAGAATAAGAATTACTATTCTCCCCATCCACTGGCTTAAATAGCTGAATGGATTAAATATACTCACCTTTTGATGCTGTTTTGAAAAAGATGGTTTTGTTTCATTTAAAAATTTGTTGTATTTTTTATAAATCAGACATTCCAATGATTTTTCACATAAGTTGATTTACTCACCAGGAATTTATTCTATTTATACTAGGTACTTAATAGAAATGACCTTGCCCTTGAGACATTGGTGTTATGGTGAGATAGAAATATTCATTTATTTTATATGAATATATAAATGAATAAAATGCAAGAAATCAACAGTAGGGTGAAAATATTGGAGAAAAGTTGTGGATACATAAAAGAAGAAATATTTTTTTATTTGTTTGGTTTAGGGAAGAGGACAAGGCTAGAGTGACGTTTAAGCTACCCTTAAAAATGATTAGGCTCTTGCCCAGTAAATGAGGCAAAAAAGATATAACATAGGAGGAAGTATGAGCAGAAGCATAGGAACACAGCTGTTACATGGTGTCGATATGCTTAGCCTGTTCAGTTAACTGTCTGAAAGATTTTATAGCTAGAGAGCATAGGAAATCATGGGAGAAGGCATTTGTACTCACCTCTGAGACTCCAGATGTAGGAAATGAGAGAGAAGGGTCTTATATGATATAAGAAAGTGTTTGGACTTGATTCTGTATTTAACAGAGTGCTATTAGACTTCTAAACTGAGTGGATATATGATCGAAGTAGTCTTTTAAAATGACAAGGTAGTGTAAGAGTAGATAAATAATTGAAATACCATAGAAAGTTCATAAATAAGTTTATGCATTTATGGAAATCTGGTAACTATTAAAATTATCTCAAATCTGTTAAAAAAGAAGTCATATTAGAGGGTCAAATAGTTTGGAATCATTCTCTTAATGTTGGAATCCTTATCCCATCAGTTACTATCTGCATGAATTGAGAAAATCACATACCCAATGTATACTTTTATTGATTTTTCTTCAAAGTGTTTTGTTTAATACTCAGAACAAACCTGAGAAAATGAGATCATATTGAACATTACCTCTCACAAGTAAGTGTTGTTCAACAAATGTTAATGATGTTTATATTATTATAATGGCAAGATAGTTATCCATTTGAAAAAAATTGATTCCTATTTCACATGATTCATGAGATTATATGTCAAGTACATGAGAAACCTAAACATTTTAAGATATGAAAATACACTGAAATAAATGTTTATAGCTTTTAGGTAGAATTCTTAAGAAGCAAAATCTAAATGCACTATAAGAAAATAAAGAGTTCTGTTCCAGATACTGCCCTCCCTCCAAAACCATGCATCCATTAAGATTTTCCAGAACAGGGGTGTAGGGAAATGGATGCTAGCATCATATTAACACAGGTGCAAATAGGTATGACTGTTCTGGATAGCCCTTTGCAGGATCCATTAAAATAACAACTGTAGCTGTTATGTGAACTCAATTCTGTTTTCTTTGCTTGTAGGTATCATACAAATAGGTGATATTTTCACATGCTCGATATGAATTATGTGAATAAACAGTCACATGTACATGAAAAAACACTTACGAAGATGTTTATTGCACTGTTATTTATAACAAAGAAATATTTAAAACAATCTAAATATCAGTCAAAAATGTCTTAAATAGGAAATATCCTGAACATTTAAAAAGTATGATATAAGTTTCAAAATGGGAAGAGGACTTGAAGAAGTATTTTTTCCAAGAAAATATGCAAATGACCAATAAGCACATGAACACATACTCAATATCAGTGATTTCTAGGGAAATGAAAATTAAAACCACAGTGGCTTATCATCTTATACCCCTTAGGATGGTTGTTATGAAGGACAGAAGGAAGGAGGGGAAGAAGGAAGAAAGAAAGAGAGAAAGAAAGAAAGAAAGAAACTAAAGAAAGAAAAGAAAAGAAAGAAAAAGAGAAAGAGAAAGAGAGAGACAAGTATTGATGATGATATGCAGAAATTTGGATCCTTGCTGCCCATAGGCTAGATATGCCTATGTCATAACAAAAATATTTTTAAAAAGAAAGTTTTATAACTTATAAACATGAACTATATTATATATTTTATATGTAACTCGTGACAATTCCTCTCCATTCTGGGAAGTCCAAGCAAATAGAGCATGTACAACCTTTGGATCACAGGCTGGAAATGACTGGAAATTAAAACTTAGCTAACAAACTTCTAGGTACTTTGTACTGAAAGGATCCAAATAAGGCTACTGAGCCATTTTAACTGTAAGACAAATATATATATATTGTCAGTTAAAGTGCGGGGAACCTTACCAAATTTTAAGATGTATTTTATTTCTCAAGCATAGCTCTATTTCATTTAACACTGTTAGAACAGTGGTAAAATACACATAATAAAACATTACCACTCTTAACGATTTTTAAGTGTACAGTTCAGTGCTTTTTCACAGCATTCATGTTTTAAAGTGTGGAGTTCAGTGGTTTTCACAGCATTCGCATTGTTTTGTAAAAATTTCCAGAATTCTCTTCTTCTTACAAACTCCATATCAGCTAAGTAAGACTCCATTCCTCTCCTCAACCAGCCACTGGCAACGATCTTTCTACTTTCTGCTCCTGTGAATTTCACTACTCTATCTACTTTGTGTAAGTGAAATCATATGTTAATTTGTCTTTGTGTGCCTGGCTTGTTTCACTTTGCATAATGTCCTCAAGCTTCATTCATGTTGTAGTGTGTGTCAGAATTTACTTTTTAAAAGCTGTCTTTATAGTCCCTTGTGCATGTATACTGCATTTCGTCTATCTGTTCATTCACTGGTGGATCCTTTAGTTGCTTCTATTTCTTGGCTAATGTTTACAGTGCTACAATGAACATAGGTATGCAAATCTTTTCTTAACATCTTGTTTTTAATTCTTTTGGACATATACCCAGAAGTGGAATTGCTGGATCATATGGTAATTTCAATTTTAATTTTCTCAGGAACTGTGACACTGATTTCCATAGTGGCTGTGGTATTTTTACATTCTGACAACCCAGGCATGTCCAATTTACTGCTGACAGGACAGTCTGCCTGAGTTAGACCATACACATTGAACAGAATTAGGTATGGTTGGATTAAAATCTACCATATCGCCAACTGTTTTCTATTTGTTGTGCTTGCATTTTTATTTCTGCCATCTCTCATGTAATGAAACAGTTTTTGTGATTTTCTTTTCTTCTCTCTTGAATTCTTACTTATATCACTTTTAAAAACATTTTACTCTTTTACAATATACATTTTATTTTTTACAACATACATACTAACAATCTGTACCTTCAAGATAAATACTTCATCATGTGTCGTATTTTATGTGCAACTGCACTGCCACATAGTGATAGTTTTCCAGTTCATCCTGCCATCCTTCATGCTTTTAACACATATGCAGAGGAGAAGGCAATGTGATAGCAGAACAGAGATACTTGATGATTCTGACCTTAAAGACTGGATTGATTCAGCCCCAAGCCAAAGAATTCTGTCAACTACCAGAAGCTGAAAGAGGCAAGAATAAGATTCTCCTCTGCAGGTTACAGGAGTATGGTCCTGTTTTGACTCTGGGTTACGATTCTGATTTCAGACATCTGCCTTAGTTTTGTTATACTTGGAGATAAGCATGTCTTTTCTTTTGCTATGGCTTTAGCATAGCAAAAGGCTAAAACTGTTTATTAAAGCCAACAAGTTTGTGATACTTTGTTATAACAGCCATAGGATAATAGTATTTAGGCTATGTATATTTTTCTGCTTACTGTTTCCTAAGCCTTTTGGATTTTTCATTTGATACCTGCCACTAATCTAGGGGGAAATTCCAAATTATTACTTCATTATATCTTCAAATATTTCCTTTTCTATTTTTTCTTTTTCTTTTCCTTCTTGAATTTCTTTTTCTTTTTTTTGCAGTTGGTACCAGGGATTGAACTAATGACCTCGCACTTGCCAGGCAGGTGCTTATGCCACTGAGCTAAATCCCCAGGCCTTCCTTCTTGAATTTCATTACTGATGTGTTAGACTATTTCATATTGTTAAGTCAATGTTGCAGTCTTCTTTTTTCTTCCCACTCTTGTTTCTTTTTCTATTTCAATTGGGACTGTCTCTGTCTCTCTCTGTCTCTCTCTCTCTGTCTCTCTCTCTCCCTCCCTCCTTTCCTGGTGATAGAATCTAGAGTCATTGTACTTTTTATTTTAAGACAAAGTCTTGCTAAGTCATTAAGTTGACCACTCTGCCCTTAAACTTGTGATCTTCCTGCCTTGGCCTCCTTGAGCACTGTGCAAGATCATGCCTGGGTAGCTGGGATCCTTTCCACGGATCTATGATCAAGTTCACTGATTCTAACCTTGGCTGTCTGAATCTGTTGACAAGTCCTTTGAAGACACTGTTCATTCCCATCACTATATTTTTCACTGGTATCACTCCATTTCACTTTTGAGCATAATTCATCTTTCTGCTAAAACTGTCTATCCTTATACGTTATCTTTTCCATTACAGCCTCTAGAACAGTAAGCTCTATGCTAGTGTGTTAGATCTGAGACTGCTTCTGGCTGCTTTATCACTTCAGACTTTGTTTTATCTTGTCTTTTTGTATACCTCTGAAATTGTTGAAAGATGGCATGTCATATAGTGCAGTAGACAGTAAGGCATAGTTTTGTTATACTTGGAGATAAGCATATCTTTTCTTTTGCTATGGCTTTAGAATGCAAGATCATAATAATATAATCATGGAATGGGCTCAGTTTGAAGTTTACTTTCCCATTGCTTTAGGTCTTATCTTTGTCTTACTCTTCAAAGAGAATATTCATTCTTTAGCCCTCCCAGTTCTATTCCATTTTTACTTTTATCTGAGTCCTATTAAGTGTGGTGACAGAGATATGGAGGATGGAAAAGTTCTCCGGTGTTCTGCATGGCCATAGGCAGACACTGTGAACCTGGATTAGGAACTGTTTCTTTCATAAAGATTTCTGTCCTATGTCTTGACACAATGCTAGGTCAAACATACATTCCCATCTCATCCCAAGGACAGAAACTTCTTTCCTATTCCTTTCTACCAGATGAACCTATTCCTTTCCACTAGTGTCATCAGGTTAGGTGGCACTGTCCTTGCTGATTTCATTTCTCATGGGGAGGTAGAGGTGGATTCTAGGTGGTGTTCCCTTCCACCATTCAGCACCACAGAGGAAAGTTTCCAGGAGTCTCTCTATCTCTCCTGGATGAGGTTCCCATAGGAAAAAGCCTACAGAAAGTATGAACTTTTGTAAGACTGCCACCTTCGGGGACTTTATGCTCTCATACTAGCCCACACTCAGCCTTTCATAGTTTCATTAATTTAAAAATCTAGCTAAATCGTCTTCCTGCCTTACAAGCCTTTGCAGCCTCTGTGCCAGGTGAACAATTGGTAGCATCTTGTTTCTCCTTGTAGATCTCTCTCTCTCTCTCTCTCTCTCTCTCTCTCTCTCTCTTTCCCTCCCATATCAGCTTAATTGTTTGCCCCATGACCTCATTTTCTCATGTGCTCAAGAAGTCATAAAGTTGAAGTTTGTTTCCCCATTGTTGTTGAAAGAAGTGGGGAAATGCTTTTTCTAATTCTCCACATTCCCCAATGGAATCTAGTGTATAAATATTTGAATGCACTGATTCAGGACTTGCATATGATTCTTTATTTTTCACACTGACTTCTACTTAAGATAAGGTTTTAGATGTTAAATTACTGGGTGCTACAGTGCATGTTCTCCAGGAAGCAGACACCAAGATGAAGATGAGCAGGCAAGACATCTTTCAGGAGATACACTTAGTATCAAAACCTCCAGAAGAGAAGGACAGAAGGAAGAATTGGGATGAAACAGAACTTTATTCACAAGAGACTCTTAACAAAGGATTGGTTGCCTCCATAGTAAACTGAAGCAGAGAAGGCTCTGGAAGTTTGCCCTATGTGCAGTAAAGGAGCTCAACTTTTGAAGTTCCTCATCAACTAGGATTTTGATGTGGGCTACTCTAAAGTCATATTTTGGAAAGGAAGCCAAGAATAGATTGAGAGCTGTGGACCATTGTCTGATAGCAGCTGGAAAAGTAAGTCCTTCAGGGGATCTGGGTAATACATGATAGCATCTGCTACATCAAGTCAAAGAATACATGAATTTTGAGGCTCTCGATAGATACTGTCAAATTATTCTACATTAAAGCTGTCCTAGAAAAGATATGCTGAACCTCTTGTGCTTAATTTTCTCATCTGTAAAGTAGATATAGTGAAAATGTCTACCTTACATAGATATTTGTGAGAATTTAAATAAGTAAATATTTATGATATACCCAGAACATTATCTGGCATATGCTAAACCTTAAAACACTTGTTAGTTACTCTATTAGTTAATATTCTATCAGCAAGCTAGAATACCTGACATACAGAAATCAAAAAGAAAGAATTTATTTTGGTTCAAAATTTTAGAGAATTCTGTCCATGGTTCACTGACTCCAAGGCAGAAATGTGGCAGAGGGTCATAGTGAAGAAAAGCCGATTACCTCACACAGGTCACAGCAGAAAAGAAGGAAGAGAACCTGAAAAGAGATATATTCTTCAAAGATGTGCCAGGAACCTACTTCCTCCAACTAGACCTTACCTCCTAACAGCCCATTTTGCTAATGAACTCATCAATGGATGACACTAGTGTTCTCAATACATGAGGCTTTGGAAGACATTTCATGTTAGAACATAAAAGTTACTCTTATTATTGTTATTTTTCAATGGAACTAGTAGTACATAAAAGAGCTTATTTCTCAGCACCACACCAACCCATAGATATTTTCATTAAAAATAAAATTTTCTAATTCCATATATGTCAAGTATTATTAACTACTTCTATTTATTTTTGTGTATTATTGACTCATGTTTTTGTCCATGTTTTATTAAATTTTAGTACTTATATTACAGATTTATATGATTTTCAAAATTATTTTATATTTATCACTTATCATTATATAAGGTATATCAACTGCAAATGTATTTCCAGTTGTATACTTTTTAGATCAGTTAAGATAGATTACTATATGTTGTATGATTGCTATAGGAAACCTAATTTTGGGCCAGTATCAGAATAGTAATGATGATTATGTTGAAGAAAGGTATTGCTTAAAATTAGCTAATACCTATTATTAATTTGAATTCTGAAGTCTAACAGACCTAAATTTAAATCCTAGATTGACCACCTACCATTTTTGGAATGAGTTATTTACTATCTCTAACCCTCAATTTTCTTATCTATCAAATGTACATAATAGGTCTTACCCCCACAGACTTGTGCTGAGGATTAAATAAGATAATGCATAAGTGAATGAGTAAGTCTTACCATGTTAGGATAATGAGTTCACATTTCCTAAGGTGTGCTCCTAGAAGTACTACCCAATGAGAATAGTACACATACACACACAAATATGAATAGTGTACATGTGTGTGTTTTCCAAGGTCAAAATGACCTGGTATGGTCTTGAATACTTGGTTTCCTAGATAGCCTATAGACATCAGCATGTGAAAACTTCTAAGGAATACTGCAGGAAAGAAATTCATTGAACTTGTTTAACACAAGATCTCCCACAAAATATTACTATCTTTCTTTTCTGTTTTTCTGCTCTTTATTTAATGACAAACATTTTTTCTCCCACAGTTCTGGAGCCTGGAAACCCGAGATCAAAGCGTTTCCTCCCAAGCTGCTCTTTGGTGGCAGAGGTCTATCTCCTCTCCATGGTTTCACATGGTTGTCTCTCTGTATACACAGGCATAGTCTCCCAAATTATTTCATCGTGAATCTTCGATTTCCCATTAGACTATTCACTGGCTGTAGAAATAGAGTTGAATTCACACACTTGGTAAAATGATGCATTATACACTATTCAATATCATGACCAGAGGGGGTCTTTGATGCCTCGCTCTCTAGGATTCAGTGTGCTTATCATCAGTACAGATGAAAACAGAGAGAATGACCTAGTCAAATTAGTTAGTGACTCAAAGTGAGGAAGAAAGCTGCCATGCTAGATAACAAAATAAGGATTTAATAATTTGTAACAATGGAGAGAAGTAAATAAGATAAAATCTGATAGGGATAAATGTAAAATCCTGCAGTTAGTTTAAAACAAAAATCAATGACATGAGTGCAATTTAGGAAGAAGTTTGATTCCATGTTAGTCTGTGTGAGGAAGCCTGGAGGATTTAATTGATTATAAAATCAATAAAGAACAATGAACAATTAAAATGTATTCAATAAGCAAAGGGACTACAATTTTCAGGCCTGCATTAGTATGAGGTGATGTTTTTACACTGGCAGAGATTGGTATCCATTCTCCCAGTCAGAGAATGTCTGGAACGTTATGATATTCTTGGCAACATGCTTCAAGACAGATAATGAATGGTAATCAGGAATCTACTCAGGAGGCATTGTCATAGATAATGAGTCCAGTAGCCATGACCTTTTGAGCAATAGTGGAAACAGCTCAAGTTACATTTTCAGGCAAGTATAGATTCAGGGTGGCTGTTGGGAGTGGATGATTATACTGAATATTTTTTATTCATTTTCCCCTATTCACCTATTCATTCTCCACTGTGCTTTGTATAGTAGAAGGCTCCCTGAGAGAGAGAGAGGCACCAGAAGGAAATCAGAAGAGAAAGGAGAGTAATACACTTATTCATTCCTATGGCTGCCTCCCTGGGTAACTGAATGACTACCCCCAACATAAACTATCCTCTGGCTTCAGGTAACATTTCTTTCTCCTTGATCCCTTGGTCTTAAGACTCTGTTCCTGATAGTATTGGGAAGTTCTTGAAATCTTTTTAACCCTGCTCACATATTTCTCAACAACAGCATATTCTTCTCAATTACTGCATGTCTATGTGATATGTTACCTCCTGGGGCCAGCTTCAGACTGAAGACTGATACTGGGTTGATTAGGATGTTTGTATTTGAATACTTTCAGGAGCCTCGCATGGGAGAGGGTCAAATTAAGACGTGAGAGTCAAAGTTATGGAAAGATTGGATTCATGTACTCATTTAATCGTTCAGCTAATATTGCTATACCTCTATGATGTGTCCCACAGTGTGCTAAGCATGAAGCAGTGTGCTAACATCTTGCAGCAAAGGAAATTAATCTAGTGGAGAAGTCTGAGAGGTTGTCCAGATAAAGACATTCCCTAAATGAGTAGAGATTCCAGCGTAAATAGAGAAGAACCTTGGCAGAAGTGTTCCAGGAAGAAGAATTGACAGGCTAGAAGGCTACACTGTCTATAGTTTCACTTCCTTCTGATTGGATGAGAGGAACACATCAAGGAATGAGGCTGAGAAGTGGGAATAGGACTGAACATACTGAGCTGCTGTGAACATAAACTTGATCCTAGGAGCAAAGGAACCGTTGAATGGTAGGCAGAGGAGACATGTAATGGGATTTTACTTTCTATTGTAAAGTGAAGGGAGTAAAAGTGTCCAAAAATATTTAAAGATAAATCAAGCTCCTTTGCTATCAAGTGAGCAGCCAGTTCCTGCAAACATCCAAAGACAGACTGGATGGCAGCTATAGGATATTATCAAAAGGTCAACTGCATTGAATGTGAGGTTGGACTGACTGAGATCTAAAGCACTTTCTAATTTGGAAAATTCTGAGTCTCTTCTGTTATATCCCCCACATTCCAGAGTTGGATAAAAGCCATAGAAGCTTCAAGAATTATTTCACTGTTATCCAAAACTAGCAGTAGAATGTTCTTCACATCTTTCTTCTGATTGTTAGACCTAGATGTTAAGACAGATTCAGACATGGCCTCTAGAAATACACAGGACTTTTATGTTTCCTGTGTCATCCCAGGACACAGGAAAGACATGGGCTACAGAGTTCCAGGGAATGGCTCAACCAGCTGCTGACCTTCAGGTTGGCTAAGAGTTGGCCATATAGTCTGGAATAGCAGAAGAATTCACTATTAATTTTTTTTGCCTTTTAAAAATTGAACCATACAAAAGATAAAAAGAAGTATCTCAGGGCCTGTGTCAGTGCCACACTTGGGTCACTGTGAAGGCTGGGCAAGGCCTGAGGGCTCTGAAGGCAGAAATATCATCCAGCACAGTGACTCTCTGTGAATGAGTTTTGGAACTCATTCTTGGATAGTGGGCAGATCTGTGTGTGATAACGCAGCAGTGTGCAAATGTTAAGGCTGGAGTGACAAATATAGAAATCTTCTCTTATGCCTGATTGGAGGCCAAGACATGACCCTGCCAGAGAAGAGGATGTGAAGCTGCAAAACCGGCACTGTAAAGTGAGCTGGCTTTTGCAGCCAGCATGAGCATGTGAGGTGTTCCAGAGCCTGCATTCCCACTTCCTGTTGGTGGGAGCCCCTAGTGCCCTCTTTTCATCTCTCAACTCCAGCAATCTGTTTTTTCCTAAGCAAATTGCTGCAAAAATCTGCAGTTTTGTCAGGAGGATTCAGTTTTCTATTGCACTCAACTCCTGTTTGAATAAGTCATTGTCCTGCTCCCCTCAGCTTCCTCCTTTCCCAGCCTCATGAATGGGGTTTTCTTTAGTGGTCTAGGTATAGAATACAATTCGTCAGAGCGTGGGTAATTCCTGTTTCCTGATACAATAATACATAAGAAGCATCCTGGTTTTCTGGGTACTTCTTATGGCTTTAAATGAGGAAGATTTATTTGGGTTAAAATATCCATTTATGAAAGATAATTTGAACATGATCAATGTATAATTTGAGTTGTAATAACTTGAACAAGGAGCACAGGACAGGTCACTGTAGTCCTCCCTGCATCAGCAGGGATACAGGAAAGGGAAGCTAGGAATAAGGGCAGAAGGAAAGAAGGGGTTGACCTGGGAGCAGCAGCCATGAAGGTAGGAGAGAGGCAGAGTGAAATGCATATGTGAAGGTTTAATTTTCCTTATAGAAAATATGCTATTATCTAAAAGCATCTTCTTCTTTTGGCATTTTTATTTTTCCAACAGAAGGGAAGAAATAGAGTTTTATGTAACAAATATAACAGGGAAAGTAGAACGGTGACCCTGTGAAAATTACAGCATTAAAAGTAATAAGGTGGCCATCGCCAATAAACCACACAATCACTGCGCTGTGCTACCTTGAGTATAAAGGTGACATTTTTACCATTATTCCTATAGTAACTTCTCCCACTCCAATGGTATTTCATCATCATGCTCCCACAAAGAGATTCTTTCTAAAGTTCAAAGATTTCTGAGGCTTTTCTCTTTAAAGTCCAAGTCAAGCATCCCCTGGCCAAGAAAGTCCCACACCCTGGGTTACATGTTTCATTAGTATTTCCATCTCAGTAAAACTACTCCTGTCCTATATTTGGCAGTAGTTATGGCTTGTGCCTAGCTAACCTCAGCAAAACCTGATGCACTTATAGGTGGGAGTTTTTCAGAGGTGGCTGGATCCAGAGTGTGATGCTGACATTGATTCACATGCAATACTAGAATAGAGAGCACTAGGATTAAGGGTGTGAGTGCTGCCCACTCTAAGTAGCCTGGATAATATGTAAGGAGTAGAAAGAACTGTAGTTGTCCTTTGTTAATTTGCTGCTTTCTGCCTGCCATGAAGTGTTTCTCCTCTGCAATGTCTATTTTCCATGCCACACTGCCTTGGAGCCAACCAATTATGGACTGAAACCTCTACAAACTGTGAGATAAATAAACCTTTCTTCCCTTAACTTGTAGATGTTAGATATTTTGTCGCACAACTGTGAGAAAAGCAACTAAGATGGTGATTGTTTATCTTTTACACTCACTAGAATATGATCTTCATGAAGGTAAGAATCATGAATTATTGATTTCTTAATACCTATGTCTACCAGTGCCTGGTTCTTTGAATATTTGTAGAGTTTAATAAATAATAACCCTATTCTGCTCCATCCTTTAAACCAAAGAAAATGTTATTGAGGGGCAATCAAGTTAAATTAGATAAATTAAATAGGCTTTTCTAACTGAGATGTTAAAATATTAGAACCTGTTGTCTTCTGCCTGACTTAGAAACTAGATGAAGTTCTGAAGTAAAAATTATTTGGCTAGATAAAAATGTAAAAAGGCAAAAAAGAATTTCTTCTAAGCAGAATCTTTCAATAAAAAAAGGAAAAGAGATAGTGGTAAGGATAGAATAGAATTTAGGCCTGGGGTGTATAAAGATGTGGGCACAAAATTATGGAAAGGTAGCGGTACCAGTTCTCATTTTCTAAAAATGAAAATCCAGGAATTAAAGTCTAGAAGCAGTGATAACCAAAATTCTGACTGAGAGAAAACATTGGAAATTTTTCTCTTTCTGAAAAAGGAGAGTCTGACTTCATAAAACTGTGTCAAGGTTGAAAGTAAGGGCTCATTTTGTTTTATGGTCAGTGACTTAAAGAGAGTAGATATAATTGAAGGTCAGCAGGAAACAAGCAATTTAATTGGGTTTTTATTTCTCAAAACAAGGAAAATGTAAAACATTAGAGTCACTGTTCTGAGCTGTGTTAAAAGCATAGAGAATACAAAAAATTTGAAAAATAAAACAAATAAAATACATATAATATTTCATTATTTATTGTCCAAACAAAAATAAGAAAGATGATGGGGATGGAGGGCACTGGATAAAGTACAAAAGACATTGCAACACACATTAAACCTACATAGATATAAAAACATAACTAGAAAAAGGCATACCATAAATAAAGAGCCAGATAGTGGTTTTCATGACCTAGAATTTCTATCTTGTGTTATTTTAGCATGGGTTAGCAATGACTTCTTAAAATTGTGTTTCATTTTTGAGCTTCAAAGTCTCCATTTTTTGTTTCATGAAAAATTGATTGTGTGTGTGTGTGTGTATGAGACAGAGAGAGAAAAAGAGAGAGAGACAGAGAGACACACAGAGAGGCAGAGAGACAGAGAGACAGAAAGAGACAGAGACTGTGATAGTTTTGCATTGCTATAACAAAATACCTGAGCTAAACAAAAGATTTATGTTTTCAGAGGTTTAAGTTCATGACTATTTGGCCTGATTACTCTTGGGCCTGTGTGGTAAGACAGAAACATCGTGTCGGGGAACATGTGGTGGGGCAAGTTACTTACTTAAAGGTGGCTGGGAAGAAAGAGAGAAAGAAAAGAAGTGACTAGGGATCCCAGTATCCACTTCAAGGCCATACCTCTGGTGATGCAATTTTCTGATACCACCTTCCAGTGGTAACAGAGCCTGGGGATCAAGCCTTAGCATATTAGCTCTGGGGGAATATTTCAGATCCAAACTATAACAGGTTCTTTCACCTATTTCTTGTTTTGATTTGTTTTGTTTTGTTTATATACAGCTCACTGCTAGCAATCATTTAATTTTACACAAGAATACTCTTTGAGCTGAGCAAATATGACAGGTATTCAATGTGAAAATAAAATATAAAAGCTGTTTTTGGATTTATTTCTAAACCAAACTTCTCTCTAATCTTAATGTAACAGGAATGTATATAATGATCACTGCTTAATAATTTTATGGTGTGATAAATTTCGAAGTGTGGAACAGTGCAAAGTAGAATGTCACATTTAAAAAAATATTCCATTTCTCTGGATCTTCTTGCCATTATGGTTGGTGTGTGTGGAGCAAATTTTGCAGCAACCAGTTGGATTGTGCTTCCCTGAAGCTGATGGCATGCTCTTGAGGAAATGTCTTCCAGATAGGCAAAAAAGTGTGGCATCATCAGAGCACAGAGGACCCTGAAGCCTTTGCTGACTTGATATGTGATTTTTTTCCAGAATTCTTTCCATAAACATTAATCTGAAGTTTACATGACTGTGTGATCAGGATTGTCCCTCCCGAACATGATGTAGGAGTTCAGAAGTCGGCAAAAGAATTTCTTATACCAAACCTTGTGCCTTTTGTACTTGTTTGGATAATAAGTGAGTATCCAGTTAGCAAAGTCCACTGCTACCATGTTTTTATTATATTCCACAATAACACAGGGCTTCTCAGTTTTCTTTGCATTTCTGCTGTCTGCTTCAATCACCGTATCATTGCAAAATGTTGAAAACGTTGTCACTGCCTTCTTGCCATATATTTTCAGTGTCATAAATTTACCACAGAATCTGGCTACACCCTTTGTGATCCTTTTTTGTTTGTTTGTTTGTTTCATATCATCTGGCATCTGTTTTCTATTGAAGTGTGCTGTCCTAAAGGCATCAAGCCTCTTTTAATGCAATTTTCTGAAAAGCCTGGGAGATGTTTAGAAATTACCAAGAAAGACTCAATATCCTTGGCCAAGAAGTCCATTGACTAAGGTAAGAACAATGTGCAAAGATTTTAGACTGTCAGCTGAATCTTTAAAATTCATACTGAATCTATGTGAACAAGTAAATTGTACACAAAACCAGATTAACTTTCACAAAGATCATGTACCTTGAAATCAAATCATACTTGTTTTGTCAGATTCTACCACTTCATAGGCATAGCAAAATGCCCCTTAAAAAGCATTATTGTCAGCAATGTTTCTCTTTGGAATATATACTGTTGAAAATTTTTTATAGGAAAATCTAACACAAGTTTGATCTTCTGCAATGAAATCTGGGCCTTTAGTTGACCTGCACATATAGAAGACTTGCTGACAAAATGCAGACACAGAAGCAAAAGTAAAAATCATTCAGCAGTCATAATTTGCCTGAGATAAGGTGTATCCAAAAGAAGTCTTGTCAACCAAAATATCTCCAGCTCATTTCTGCACAATGTCTTGAAGTAACATTATTGCAAAAAAGACTCTCGGTTCATGATTGCCAGTGTCTTTTCATTTATTCATTTGAGAAAATTCTTTCAAAGATGGCTTTAATGCTAACAGTTTGGGCATTTGTTTTGTTGCTAATTTTTGAAATGAATTCCTCTGTAAGAACAATTCAAAATATTGCAGTGATTTCGCTGACATCAACTTTTTTGCCAGATGTGCCAGTAAAGTCACACTATTGATGTGGAATAATAACACAAGATGACCATTTCAGAGTGCAGCTCAACTCAGGTGATAATGAGCTGTTTCCATCAGATTCCAGATCTAACAGAGACCTGACCATTCAGTCTTCCAAAGCTCTATCTGAAAAATCATCAGAATATTCTATTTCAGAAAAATCAGAGGAAGCAAACAAATATATAGCTAACAATTTTTCCAGGACAACGTTAACATCATGCAAGCAATGCTGTTTTCTAAAATTTGATATTTTCAGCAATCAAGAATGCAATGCCTTGTATCTACATGTCCCCCGGAGTCTCATGTTGCTGTAGGTTGGTGTTTTCAGAAGTGGCTGGGTGTAGGGTGTGAGATGCTGGGATCAAGGACATGATGCTGTGATTTAATCATGATGTGATGCCAGAATTAAGGTTGCCCCACCCTGGGTGTGAGTGGTACCTTCCCTAAAGGTGGTTAGCCTGTATAAGATATTAAGGATGCAAAGAGGGTCACTGCTTCTTGCTTGATGATTATTACTTGCTGCTTCTTCACTGCTTTTCTACCTTCTGCCGGACAAGAACTGTTTGTCCTCTGCGATGTCACCCTGCCATGCCATTCTGCCTTGGAGTTAGCCAGCTATAAACAAATCTCTAGAGACTGTGAGCCAAATAAACCCTTCCTTCTTTAACTTTGGGTGTCAGTAATTTTTTCTCACCAATGAGAAAAGTAACCAAGATAGAGAACTACTATATTTTGTAAATGAAAATGCCACTACTAAAACCAGAATGCCTTAAATAGAATGATGCTTTTTGCTTTCAAAGATTATTGATGTACTAGAGTGATACAAACCTGCTAATAAAAGGGAGAGATTTCTTAGCAAACTTTGGGAGTTAGACTAAGATTGTAATTTACATGTTATTTTAACCACATTGCAGCCACAGTACTGCTGGCAAATATTTTTGGGGCAAACAGAAAATGGGTTAAAGGAACTGGCATAAGAGACACAATAAACTTCCTTCTGAGTAGGGAGTATTTCAAGAAGGGAAGGGAATATTATCAGATTTTCAATATATACTTTTACAATATTATTTTAGTTGCTGAAAGATACAAAGTAGAGATGGGAGCACCAGAAAATAGGTTTGGCTGGCTGTTAGCTCTGTCCTTGGAAATCCTTTTGTTCATCTATTTTCTTTACTTCACAGTGGTGAGAGTTCTGTCAGAGTGATCATACTAGAAAGTATGTGTAGTGCTCTTAATATATTATTAGCCTCATGACTCAGTAGGAAGTGTATAAATGAACTCACATGTAAGATTTTCCAACTTACAAGATAATTAAGGGAAGAAGCTTGTCTTGATGCAGTATAATTAACCACAGTCCACCAATACATGAGCTAATAGTTTAGGGGAACATTTATGGGTTTATTTCATGCTAAATTTTTTATGGTTTTATTCTTATGTGCTATATACTGAGATATCTTCTAAGTAATCAGTTTTGCACCTCTTTATCACTTTTCTCATTGTACCTTTAAAAATATTGTACTTTCATTTACTTAATTCCATACTGACTGAAGAAAATGATAATATATAACATTGTGGGCTCATTATTTTTCATAAACTTGATGCACTCATAAATCATTGAATGTCTCTGTCATTGACTGTTTTGTGCCCATCCCATTGTATAGTATTGATCCACAATGACTTTGTTGCGGCGCCCTTTTCTGTCCATGCTGCATCCTAGTCCATCCACGCCTTGTGACAATTGCTTCTCCAGGAAAAGGACGCCGCATGTGGGAATTGGGCACGGGGATCTTGAAATATTTTGTACTGATAATTGTAATTTGTGTAGTTCACATGTGTATGTTTTTATGTAATGCTCAATATGGAGTCGAGGGTGGAGACTCCAGGGGGGTTGCTGGAGGCCCTCTAGATAACCCGTTTGTGAGGACTGGTTGTGGGGTTTTGCCTTCTGTGAATAATGTGAGAGAAGTGAAAGAGCTCATGGAGGAGGATTTACAA
>PVLA01000530.1:479677-523897 GCA_004027455.1 Hydrochoerus hydrochaeris | reverse complement strand
AGAGAAGAGAAAGAAGAGAAAAGAGAAGAGAAGAGAAGAGAAAGAAGAGAAGAGAAAAAGAAGGGAAAGAAGAGAAGAGAAGAGAAGAGAAGAAGAGAAAGAGAGAGAGAAACAGAGATACAGAGAGAGAGAGAGACACAGAGAGAGAGAAAGACAGAGGGAGAATATGAAGGAGTCCCAGAGGAAGGGGCCAGCAACAAGATAGACCTTTCCTAGGCCTTACCTAAGTTAGTTACCTCCTCCTACCTTGCCCCATCTCCTAAATAGCAGGCACATTGATGAGATGACCCCTCTCATGATCCAGTTGCCTCTCTAGCCCTACTTCTGAACACAGCTACACTGCAAATCAAGGTCTGGGTACATGAATCTGTGGGGGATATTTCATATTTAAACCATAACAAATGCACAGATTTTAGATGATATGGTTGTTGATGAGTTGAGCTATTCTACATAAAAGTCTTGTTTTCATCATCTTTTTATATTAACTTTACCTTACTTTATTTTTAAAATAAACTTGTCCATTATTGTGATCTGAATGACATGTAGACCTGGGTTACCTTTGTGTTGAACAAAAAATGTTTTCTTTTTTCATTAAGTACCGTAGATACTTGAAATGTTTTACAAAGAGATGATTAGTTATTAAAACTTAAATGGAAATATTTTACTTTTATTTATCTGAAAGTTACTCCCTAATAATATTTTAAACTTATGAGCTGGTATATATAATTTTATGATAGCATTGTTAGATATACATGATTGCCACTGACAGGAACCTAATAACTTTCTCCATAACCTGCATCATAAAACAAATGGCCAAACACTGATGCTGTTCAAAGATCCTGGCTTCTTCACTTTGCAATTGCATTTGAAAACTCAATGTTTAAAGATGATTGACCACAAGAGATGTCGAAACCTACAAATACATAATGCATCTGATTCATAAAGCCAAAGTTGCTAATTGGGTAATTTTGTGCTGCTTGTGAACTGGCAGTCATAAATTTGACTAAGGCACCTTAGGATATTACATGGACTGTTTCACCCATAAAATATATTTCATTAAGTTGGACACTGCTCAGAATGTTTTGTGTATTATAGTTTAAACAAAATTATTATACTGCCACAAAATTATTTTTGAGGTGACTTAACAACCTAGCACAGAGTCCATGGACACAAAACAGGATCATTATGATAGAGGTTAAAAAGTAATTAAAATTCAACAGTTCTGTGCCAAATGTTTTTTTTTTTCTTAATAGCAATATTAGAGAGTTAACATACTTCTGTCTCATTTGTTTCAAAATATTTTTTTAAAGAATGTTTTCTTACCTACTCTGACATAAATGAAAAGGCAACAGATAGAAATTACATGCTATTTTAATAGAATGTTTTATTCTTATTGTTTATTCCTTAAATATTGGTTCCTTTTTTTTTTTTTTGTCAAAGTAAGCCAAGAACCAACAGCCTCAGAACTAGACACACATATGACACTTTTTTATGGCCAAGTGACTTCCATAGGTAGTTATTATTCAAAAGCCATGTGTGCCTCCAAATAAGGGGCACTACTATTAGGATAAAGTAACTTAATGCAAAAGGATATAGTTCATAAATCCACTTCAGCATAAGACTGTTGGGAGCTGTAACAGTCCATTTTCTATTGCTATAACAAAATGCTCAAGGCTGAGTATTTTATTAAATGTAAGAGAGTTTTTAAATTAATAGTTTAGGGCCTACAAGTCCGTGCTCAGACATTTAGCATTAACGCCATCCAATGGGCCTCACAGAAGATGGCATCACAACAGCAAGACAGCAACACAGTAGATCATACACAGTAGATCATATGTTGAGACTGAGGCCAGGCTCACTCTTCATAAAACTCTCGGGAACTAATGAGGGTCCCAAGAGAATTACATTAGTCCCTTCCTAGGCTCTCCAGTGACTTCAGCACTAGGTTCCCTCCCCACCTCTTAAAAGTTCACTTTCACTGCAGGGTGCAAGCTACCAGCATTTAATTTTGGGGGACAAATTCCATCCAAGCAGGGCCCGAAACAGCTCTCTCAATCACCTTTCCTACAGTGCCTTAAACATGGTGGGTGTGTGATGCATAATATCTTGTTCTATTTTGTTTCATGCACAGAATTTTAACAATTTTAACATTTTAAATTAGTTTGTGCTCAATACAAAAGAATCAGTTCTCTAAAACTCATGGTGCATGCATGCATACACGTGCACACACACGCATGCACACAAACACGCATGAACCTCTCTTTTTAGAGACTAATAGAATGGGGTCCAAATGTTTACAAAATATGTTCCATACTTCAGTCCCAGCTAACATCAGAACATCTCAGAAATTTCAAAAAACACAAACATTACATATTCATTTTTAAAAAGAAATGATTCTAGAATTGTCCTGCTAACAGGTCTCCATTAATATAAACTCAGTGCCACAGAAATCTTAATGCAGAAAGAAAGTTAATTGTATTCATTGTCAAACAAATAGATTTCCTCTTTTCCAGATGCGGAGTCCCTTTGGCAGCTCTGTATTAACTTCACTATCTTTTCATTCAGGAAGGAATATGATACTATGACCAGAGTTACACACCTAGGGACGAACTTAAGTCTTGTTATTCCCTTGTCATAGTCAAGAAAGGTTTTAAGATAGTACTGGAGAATCTACTTTGAAATGAAGGAGTGTTTATTGAATCTTCAGTCCAGTGGTTATGTTTTTTCTACAAGCTCCTCAGTGGACTACTTCTTAAATTCAGTGCTTGTGTCTAAATGACTCATGAGTCTAGACACAGTGTCTTAAGAACTACTTTTTGAAAGTCTCCCTGAGGCTGCCCAAGTGTATTAATAGCATGTGCTAGGATACTGTCAAATGAGAAATTAAGGTGGAAAAGATCCTATTTATCTTACCAGAAAAATGATATTAGAAGAGTAGTATTTAGCGTCATTTATTGACTTTTTAAACTTTCTAACAGCCAGTAAGCTTCTTGCATCCAGTTTTGTAATCTTCTGATCTTTCTTCCAATTTTCTAAACACTGCATTTTTTAAAAAAGATAATTATTCCTCTGAGCAGAGATTGGAAGATGTCTTATTGAGAAGCACTTTCAGTTTGCCTACAACTCGGTGAAAACATACTTACTCTTGTTGAGATTTTGCTCTGGTATGATAATGGGAGAAATATTGATTGACATGAGTGTATTTTAAAATTACTTTAGGGTTCACCAGTCAACTTGTAACCTTTCTTGCTGTTGTAGTCACAGAACAAGATGCACTAAGGAGTGATTTTTGATACTACTTCCTTATCTTTCATCCATTTAAAACTTTTTTCTGCTTTGGGAAAAAAATATCTTAAATATAGGGGCTCCAAGCAGTGTGAAACAATAACCACAAGCAAAACAACCACAGCACAACGACAAGAATTGTAAGTATGTATTTATTTACAACATTTTGAAGATATTTCCTTTTCTGTGACTATATAAAAGTTGGGAATTTGAGATCAATCATTCCTGTGTATAGAATCTCTGGAAATTCTAATCACTGTTATTCATCAAATGATTGAATTCTCTAATTTTCAAGGAAAATAGTTTTAATTTCTACATCTAAAAACATGTTGTGTAACATACCTTTACATGAACAGAATGGACAGATTAGAAATAAAGTCTGGCCATCAATCGTGTAATTTACCTTTTATATATCAACACCATACAAATTAAAATATACGTCATTCACTAGTAAGTTACTTGTGTCACTGTCAGTACTGGGAGTTAAGAACCTCCCAAAGCCCAACAGGATCTGGAAATTAGCAACGCCATCTTTGTCCTTTACCTGTCTGTATTCTATCTCAGCTTTCACTAGAGCACCAGAAGGGCTGTTTCCTTAGTGTCTCAGTTACCCTTTGCTACACAACAAACTTCTATGAAATGTGGTGGATTAAAGTAATTTCCTTGCTGACTTTACTTGGGCTTGTTCCTCTGGTTACACTCAACAAGACAAAAAGATGGACCCAAAGGTACAAGGAAGCCTCATCTTAGTGCCTGATACTGGCTGTCGGCTAAGAAACTTTGGTTTACCTAGTGACTGCTCATCCTCCATTAAACAAAGGTTTTTTCACATTGTGTTCTCAGCTTAGCCTTCCAGGAATACAAAGAGAATTTTTCAGGAAGACAACCTAGAACTGTGGTAAATAAGTTTTTCCTGAATGACTCAAGAACTCAACATTTGGATCATGCTTTGTGCTTCAGTCCAATACTTTGGTTTCATAACAGCTGCCTTGGTGTTGTCTGTAAGAAAGTTGAGCAGCTTAAAATTCACCAACAGCTCACCGTAGACCTACTGGACTATCATTTCTAAATTGAACAGTGCTCTAAATTTTTAAATATTGAGCAGGGGGTATAACTCAGCAGCACAAGTGCCTACCTGGCAAGAACAAGGTCCTAAGTTTGATTCCTTCCCCAACAACAAAAAAAAATTTTTGAAGTATTCTTTGAAGGACTGCATGCCAAGCATTGCAATACGCGTCTTAGATTGAAAGAAATGTATACAGATGGTGAAATGGCAGAGATGGGCCTTGGTGCTCTGACAGAAAAAAAGGAAGGGAGATTCATCTCTATTTATCTGGTAGATACCATGACTGAAATGATAATTTGGCCAGTGTAAAGACACATCTTTCTGTTATCATCTTTCTACAATATTTCTCAAATATCAGATTATGTCCTTGAGAAGCTGTAATGAGTAAATGCATAACATTTCCCCAGAAAGCAATGTAAACAGAGAAGACTGGGCAAAGGTCCACTTTATGTGATTTACATTCTAGTGACAGCGACAGCGTCTACATTTTATAGCTTAGCAAACTTTCACTAGCTATGCTTTGATATATGTAAAAATAGATAAATAACAGAATAAATAGCATTTATTTTGTCTCATTCAAAGATCCCTATTATTTTCACTATAAATAACTCTGTCCATTAATATTTGTCTATAAACTGTAAGTTCTTTTTAATTATATCTCATTACAGAAAACTCTAAAAAACAGCTTTTTTTGTCCCTGTCCCTCCAAGTAAAGAATCTGTAGATTACACATCTCCTACACTTATGCATAGATCTTTGAGTAGTGAAAGTGGAAGATTTCTTTCCACTTTAAACATTTCCCTTGGACGATGTCAATTTTTTGTGAGTGGTATTTTATCTTTTAATTTATTTTAACTGCTTAAAATGAACCAGCTGCAGAGTGGGAAGTGTGTTGACATTTATCTGAAATCTTATCTTTATTAAATCACTTGTATTATTACACTACATAAACAACTAAACACAGCAAATACTTATCTAGCTGGAAACGGATAAGTCTATTGAGCCAACCAATTTACTCTTAATTTTCTGAAAAAGATAAACCTTTCTGTACCAGTTGAGTCACTGGGGAAATTAAGTCTTCAGTTATCAAATCTGTTACCAAATTCAAAATATCCCCCATGAGTACTTGGAGAGTCTTTGATTCTCCTTTTCTATAGCCGCCCAATGGACTACAGAGTGACCTTTCTCTGCATTCCATTTCCAAGTGTAAACACAGACAAGGTGTTTCCTTCACCATCCTCCAGTACCTAAGTCACTTTCTGTTACCCTTTGCCATCCTAAAAGATATTATCAAGAAATCATTTCATTTTCTTCAAACATTTAGTTTCATATTCAATAGTGGAAGAACAAAGAGATAGAATCATCCCTAACGGATCTTCGTGGTCCAAAACTGTACTATCCATTGTGGTATCCACTAACCACATTAAAATTAATTTATCAAAATACAATAAAGTTTTAAATTCTGATTTCCAGTCACACTAGCTTTGTTTCTAGAGTTCATATGGCTGCTGCTACCTGATTGGACACCACAGGAATGAAATTTTTCAATGATTACAGAAAGTTCTTCTGAAACAGTGCTAACCTAAAAATATAGACAACAACATTAACGTTCTAAACACCTCTTTTTTTTTTGTTCTAAGACCATTAGTTCTAATTGTAATTTAAGGTGTTTTTTAATTCCTATTAAAAAATACAAAACAATACATTGAAGCCTCCTGTTCCCTTCATCCCTGGAAGTAATGGCTATCCTGAAATGGATGGACATCTTTTCCACTCATGTTTTTTAAATGTAGCACATTTTTTTCCTAACTCAGAATGCATTCATTAAAGAGTAGCTGCATATTTAAATTTTATATTAATAACTGCACTAAAATTTTTCACTCAAAATTTTAATTTAGAAATTGAAGCATGTTAAAAGCTTGTTTAGTACTCCACCATGGAGTGGGTCTCAATTCATTTGTATTCCAGTGCATGAATATGCATTACTTAAGTAGAAATATTTTATTTCCTTAACATTTATTAAATATATTTGTTTTTACATGTATTTATTAATATATATTTTATTTCATACATATTAAACTATACATATACTCCTCTCAAAAACAATATGGTTAAGTGTTCAGTGTATATAAAAAGAAAATGGAATGAAAGTGATTTCGCTTGACAGATAGACCCTTTTCTCTGATTCGTTACTGCCAAACTCCCACCACCTATGTAATCAGGTGCTCTTAAATATAAAGGCTTTTACACTTCTCTTTTTGGGATACTGTTTATTTAGAAGATAGTAAATAATTATCATGATTAAAGGTATAAGATAATGAAATATTTCAATGAAAAGAAAGAAGCAATAATCTTATATTGCCAGAGTTTAATGCTTCTTACACTTGCTTTTCATTCTGCTACATTGCCAGAATGTTCTGTCTCGTGTGCCAGGAGGTGATGGAATAAGAGGGAGGAGTAATCACTCTGTAACCAGCAGGACCCAAGTTTACCCTCTTGTAGAACAAAAAAACATTATGTGTTTATTTTTAATGCTTAAATTAGTTGCCTGAGTTCTCATAGCATCCAGGTTGGACTCTGCCTCACACTTGTGAGTTGCAGAAGGACCAGATGGACTTCTTTAGTTTGAAGATATAAACACATTTCCGTTTGTCTCTCAGAGAGAGCTGGGAAATAGGCGGGGTTCACCTCAGGCCCTGCTCATCCCCTCGTGGCTTTTGTTTCTGGTGTGCGGCAGCCTTACTGAAAAGAGGCTACATACATGGTGCTGCCATAGGCCTGGTATGTGTTTCACTGTGGTCGGACAGCTTTAGCTCTCTGAGGAAGACCCCTAGAAGGGGAACAACTTGGTCATATGAAATTTGTAATTTTAGTTCTTTGAGAAATCTCCATACTGATTTCCATAGTGGTTGTCCTAGTGTACATTCCCACCAACCATGTAGAAGGGTAACTTGTACCAGTTTTGCCTGCATTTGTTAGTTTTTTGCTTTTTGATGATTGTCATTCTTTCTGTGAAGATGGAGTCTTAGCACTGTTTCAATTTGCTCTTCTCTAGTGACTAGAGATGTTGAAAAATTTTTTTGCATCTCTTGGCCATTTGTACTTCTTTTGAGAAGTGTCTGTTCATTTCATTTGCCCATTTCATGACTGAGTATTTTATTTTAGGTGAGGTAGCCTTTTTTTTTTTTTTGGTGCTTTATATGTTTTAGATAACAGTCTTCTGTCTGAGAAATAACCGGCAAAATTTTTTCCCATTATACAGGGAAAAATAAAAAAATATATCTTCTGATCTATTCTTTTGCTGCTGAGTTTTTTTTAATGTGATGTAATTTAATTTGCTGATTCTTGCTGTTATTTCTTATACAGTTAGAGTTCTGTTAGAAAATCCCAGAAGCAGCTCTATATCTATCAACAGATGAATAAATAAAGAAAACATGGTATCTATACTTGCACAGACAAATTCAGGACATTTGCAGGAAAATAACTGTACCTGGAAAATATAATGTTGAGCGAAATAAATCAGACACATAATTCAAATACCATATAGTATCTTTCATCTGAGCAAAGTAAAGTACAAACAAAGAGCATCATAAGGGATGGACAGATCTCTGAAAGTAGGAAGGGGTGATGGGAAAGGGAGAGGAGAAGGAGACGTAGGTAGAATTTAGTTATGCCATGTACAAGATCCTAATAAGCTCACTGAAGGTAAATTTTACAAATCATAAACATGAGCTAAGATTAATAATAGCAAGAATGAAAATAAGGAAAGGGGATTCAGAAGAAGAAGGAGGATGGTGGGTGGGTAGGGGAAGAAGATCAAAAGAAAAAAAACTAACTGTATTATGTACATGTAACTATTCCCCAAGATGAATGGAAATTTCATGTACTACACACATGTTACTAAAAAAAAGTGATAAAAGAAGCTATCAACACAATCAGAGGCTGAATGTGTTGTGTGCAAAATACTTTACATGTCTTATCTTATTTAACCTTCATAAAATTCCTCAGAGAAATGCTTTATTTTTTATCTCTAGTTCATCTGTGGCAAAACCAAGACTTACAGGAAAGAAAATATTTGGCAAAGACTGTACAACTAGGCAATAGGAATACATTTAAGGCAACATTTATCTGATGCCAAAGCTTTTTAAACTATGCCAATTTTTCATTAGAATGACGTCATCATTAAGCAATCCAGAAGGTCTAGATTTTGTTTGTTTTGTTTTATTTTTGCACAAGGAATCGAACTCATGACCTTGCATTTGCCAGACAGGCACCTTGCCACTGAGCTATATCCCAGCTCTAGCTCCAGTTTTGACCAAATTAGCTATGTGAATCTGGCAACAGTATTATCACAGCTCTTTATAACATTTTGTGCCATAAATCTTCCATTGTCTCACCCATGGACATTGAAGATTCAACTAAACGGTGTATAAATCCTCTGCCAAGGCTAAAATCATGTGAGTTTAAATGGCAGAATCATCAAGTCTTGATTAAGATATACTAATGATATAAGACTTCTAAAAATGACAGAAAAAAATAATCCTTATTCTTAAGGATCTAATAATATATAAAGTAATGCCAGTAAGTCACAAATATAAAATAAAATAAACATACCTTTAAAAGATAATGAATGCTGAAGGTGTAAATAAACATAATCACTGAAGGGTGGGAATTTGTTACTTAACTTTCAGTAGTACATGGACAAGCTGCCCTGTTTTTACCAAATAGATTGTGTGTTCCTTGAAAGTAATAGATACTGCTTTCAGGTTTTCTCCTCACCACTGTCTACTCAGTGCCTCATATCAAATGGCTATTCAATAAGTATTTGTTGCCTAGACAAAAAAATAAACTCATATGCTTTGCTAAGTAGGGCCTTAACCCCTGTATTTGTGCAGGTGACCTGATTTGAAAACTAGAGGTTTCTGCAGATATTATCAAATTCAGATAGTCATACTAAACCAGGGTGGGTTCCAATCCAATATAACTGGAGTTTTATGAGAAGAGCGATCGTGCAGAAGGAGGAAGGGCATTCCAACATGGCGGCAGAGACTGGGGTTACCAAGGCAAGGAAGGGCTGACTGGGCTACCAGAAGCTGGAAGAGGTGGAGAAGAATTTTCTCCTGTAGGATTTGGAGAAAGCCTGGCCCTACTGACACTGATTTTGTGCTTCTAGCATTCAGAACTGCAAATAAACAAATTTTTGTTGCTTTAATTCACCCAGTTTGCAGTATTTGGTTATGGCAACTTAGAAGACAAAAATAGCAAGGTTTTAACAAGAGCTGGGCAAACAGCAAGAGCTCAAAAAATTATCATTATTATCATTACTAATAATTCTACTCATATTTATTTTGTTTTATTCAAGGAGGAATAAATCATTCATTGTGCTATAGACTATATCATAAGCATCAGGGTCTTTCTTTAGTATAGAGATTTGTTGAATACCCTTCATCTCTCATCATTTTGTATTTAAAAAGTTGCATAAGCTTCAGGCCTCACAGAGGCATGATCCTCTTCTGCCTCTCACCATTTGAAGCTTTTGACTGTGGATGTTGCTGTTTTTAGTAAAACCCTGGGCAAGCTCCCTTAGTTCTGCCTTTAAGACCTATGGGATCTTGTGGCGTTGGCCTTGGCCTTGCTTCCTCTGGTGACATTGGGACTCTTTAATAACTTACTATAGTACCATAGATAGGAGCTATAACTACACTCAAAGTCCTTGCCACAGATCTCATTAACTTTCTTCACTTGCTCCCAAGAAGGAAAAAACAAGAGAATCCTCTTTAAAGTAAAAAGAGGCCACTTTCTCAGGCTATCAGGCCCTAAAGAGTTGTCCTGTTTCATCAAAGTACTACTACATGTTTATTACATGGTGGGAAGGGCTAGAGAATTCCATGTTTTTCCAGAGAATCAATGTTTAACTCATCCTGAAATCCTTATAAACACCATGCCCCCAAATTATGAGTGCTGTCTTACAAGAAATGGTAGATTTCCATAGCTGTGTGGAAGATCTGCAGATCCATTGCTGTGGTTTGAACATTCTCATCTAAAAATTGCATTGAAGTTTAGTTGCCATTTTACCATAGGACTTTTAAGAGATGATTAGGTCTTGAGGGCAGCACCATCATGAAGGGATTAGTGTTCTTATCTCAGGAGTGGGTTACTTAGTTACTGCAGGAGTAAATTTCTGATTAAAAGGATGTGTTTGATCCAATTTTCCATCTCCACCTCTTTGCTCAATTCCCATCCTATTAGGACACAGCACAGAGGCCCTGGCAGATGCTGATATATGACCATGGAATTTTCAGCCTCCAAAGCTGTGAGAAATAAATGTCTTTCCTTTATAAAGACAGGATGGTCGAGTGTGATGGCGCATGCTTGTAATCCCAGCACTCAGGAGGGTGAAGCAGGAGGATTGCTGTGAGTTCAAGGCCAGCCTGGGCTACAAAGCAAGTTCAAGGCCTGCCCCGAACTGCATAGTGAGACCTCATGGAGAGAGAGAGAGAGAGAGAGAGAGAGAGAGAGAGAGAGAGAGAGAGAGAGAGAGAATGTATAGCATTCTGTTACAGCAGCAGAAAGAGAACTAAGACAATATGCTTGAGGCTGCACACCTTCAGCTTAAACAAATTTCCTTTCCACTTCAGAATACCTTTAAATATTTTAAAATATAGAAAACTTGAAAACTGCACAGATAGATATAGGCTCTTCATATTATCCTCACAGATTCTCAGAGGGGCTATTCTTTTGTTAAAAAAAAAGGAAGAAAAGAAAGAAAAAGAAAAAGGTTAAAATTGGATTTCCATATATTGAGTTTTCTTTTAGCAGGTTATATCTGCCCAGCAGCTATGAGAAGAAATCCAGGGGAAGGCCTGCCTAGTTCTCCCACTCAGGAAGGAAGCACACACAGATGCCATTAACAGTATCCAAAAAGGCATTTGGGAGCCAATTGATAAATCTTTGCTCCTTTAGTTTTCAGAATTAAGTGTTTCACAAGCCAGAAATCTTAGATTGGAGGTATTAACCCTATTTGGATTCAATATTCTAAGGAGATTCCAGGTAATCAGTCATCCACCAGTTAACAAAGCTACATCTTTTCCATATAGTACTAAAGAAAACTTTGCATATGGGGATTTCAATATTTTCTCTACATATTTTGCAAAAATCAAAGACTTTTTGGGAGAATGCTGCATTGCCTCTTGTCCAATACTTTTCCTGCTGAGGAGATGACAATGTAATTTATTACACTGTGGGGTTGGGGTGAGAGTGGAAAGAGAAAGTTACAGAGAAATATTTTACTAGAAAGCTTTGGGGTAGAAGAAAAGAAGCACAGAAGGGATTCGGGGAGTATCTTCAATCACCCAAATTCCTGTTTATTCCACCATGTCCACAACAAAAACTCTACATTTATCTCATCTACAGAAATTCTTTTACTTTAAAGAGAATTCCACCCTTCCTATAAATGAGCACGACACAGACACTTTCGATGGAAAACGGTTCTAGCGTGTTGGGTAGCTCCTAGAAAGAATACAAACTTGATAATACTGGTGCAAGCATTTTCATTTTAGGTCAAAACATCAAGATGAAGTCCTAATCATGTTCCAATTCATTTTGACCTGAAATAGATTAGCAATTGGATTTTGAAAAATGTATGCCGTGCTACATTGTTAAATCACCGTAAATCAGAGATGATGAACTAACCTGATGTTAATTGTGAATATTGCTACAGGGCCTCATTTCTTTAATAACGTGTAACTATGCTTTATTTTCAATAGCTTTTCCAATATGCTTAACTGCATATTATAACTGAAATTTCTTTGTTAAATTCTAAAGCCTCATCTGTTAAGCATTCTTTCCATTATGATTTAGCTGCATTCAGTTTCCACCCAGAAATCTTCCCATTTACTATCCTCAAATAAAACCTTAGTAATTGTTAGTTTTCCTGATATAAAGATCTTTACAAAATCCAACAAACTCCTTTCTCTCTCCTTTTTGATTCATAGGGATTTTAATTTGATAATACGGTTCAGCAAGTATGCACTTTAATGAGGATTGAATGTAAAACAGAAACTTTCAGTGTTAGCATATTCCTAAATCCTTTGATTGAACAAATCCTAATACTAAAAGCATTTTCAAAGGAAACAGGAAAAGACACAATCCCATTATTATATTATTTTCTCGGCATTGAAAAAAAAATTTCCATGACCCGCTTTATTAACAGTTTTCTTAGTCAAGCTTATAATGATTTCTGGCCTCTGCCCTTGGGTGCTTTCCAAGGGATTTAGAGGCATATATCACCTTGACTGTTATGCGATATAACTATTTAGTACAGCTCTGAAATTAACTGTTCACCCTTTAGCCTGGGGCTTAATGGAATTGAGGCTGGATATCATGGGCATTACTTAATAATTCACACTCAATCCTTTCCCCTTATGAAGTTCAACACACTAACAAATGCTGACCACTTGTTGCCTTTGCAGAGATCCTCCTACCTTAGCCTCACAGAAAAAGCACACTCTTCTTTTCACTTATTAATTCATTTCACAAGTACTGTGTGCCAGGTACAATGTTACAGTGTCTGTGAACAAACAAACCTCATTCCTCGTATTGCTCACAGTGAGAATCTTCCCAGAAAACTGTGCAGCAGTCACTTAGTTTCTAGATAGGCTCACCTGCTACATTTAGCCAGTTCTTGTTCATCTGGAAAAACTGAGCTATTGTTTTTAGTCATCTCAAGCACTCGTGTTTATAACATAGAATTATATCAATGTGAGAGAAAGGTTGAAGAAGTCCAAGTAACGCCGTTTGTTGTGAAGGTACTATATTATACGTAAAACCATATTCCTAGATTATCTAAATTTATGAAGCAGCATTGAATTCAGAGTTAATATTGTGGCGTTTTGGAACCATCATCATGTTCCTTGACTTTGCCTCATTGTTTCTCATGAATTGGAGGTGGAAGGGAGGCGGGAGAGAATTAAGAAAGTTAGCAACTTTGTTTGAAGGTATCAAAAGCATTTTTTGCCATGTGTCCCCACAGTACTCAACACATAAATCTATATGTTGCATATTATTTTGTATAACCTGCCTTTTCCATTCCAATTTCCAGTTCCTACCCTATAATTTCTAAGTACACATAATTACTACTTCAGGTGTTAAATTCTGCATTCGCAAGTATCTACACCCCAGCCCTCCAAAACAAAAGACAGCTAGCTAAATACAATTACCACTTTATAAAATGTGTGATTTTAGCAATAGTCATGGTCTAAGAATATTTAAACATAGACAATCTTTCTCAAGGAGCTGAATTAAAAGACCTAGTGTTGAAATCTAAGTTTTCTTGCATATTAATTTTGCATTACATCTTTGATAAGTGGCCAATCTCCAAATGTTAGGAAACAGGAAATAACTGTAACAAGGATAGTAATTGTTACTATGTGACTATTCAAACTTTCCTCTGCTCTTACAGAGAGGATTCTATATCTTTCTTGTTCTCAGTTCAATATTCATTTATTTACTCAGTAGAGAAACAGTCTGTCACTACCACCAAGCATTTTTCTAAGTATTTAGGGTTAGATGTTGAAGGAGAAAAAGACCAAGTTCCCTAAAAGACTCATCTTTCCCTGGGGAAGACAGATAAGCCTTCAACTCTGGTTAGTTTTTCAGTCATATCAGCAGGTTTCCTACATATGTTAATAGATAGTATTTGTCTTTATTATGAAAAATATAGAACACTTAATATGTAGCTTAAGTATAGTATTTTTTAAAAATTGAGATCTAGCAAATTCTATAAATGAGATAATGTTGGAAAAGCACACTGTTTTCATAAAAACTATGTAAAGGTGATGTTATGGATTAAACACTGATGGTCAGCTTACCACTAGCTGAACTGAATCAGTGTGGTGCTGAGTGCAGATGGCCCACCTGAGGAAATTTGCCAGCATAAAAAAGAGGTGTGGAGAGGAACAGTGTGGCATTATGGCCCTCCCAAGTGTTGTCTAGAGCAGTTGGTTCTCCTGGAGGAGCTTGTCTTCACTGGTTTCCCTGTTATGAACTCAGCCATTATCAACGGAGGAGCTCAGGACTTTGTTGTCTGTGAGAGTGGCTGCAATTCACTTTGGAGAACTCTGGTCCTTATGTTGAACATCACTTCCTGGCTCTGGAGGGGAAGACATGTGCTGTTTAATCTCCAGGAGATGTTTGTCATGCTGGCTTCCTGATATGTACTCAACTGCTCTCATCTTTGGGGGATCTCAGGACCTCATTGACGCTGAGGACAGCTGTGGTGCTTTTAAGGGGAGCTCTGGTCCTTATTTAAAAGTGTTGCTTCTTGGTTCCAGTATACAACACTCAACCTACTTGCACAGATCTTTCACACTGTTGGCAAAGACTTTCTGTCTTCCACTACTGACCACTGGGCCTTCCCAGCACTGATCTATAGAACAGACTTGTATGAGTCATTGTTATGGGCTGTAAATCTTCAGCTGGACTCATGCAGGACATTGCTGTGGAATCTAGGCCCTTGGCTGGATTTTTTAGGTCTTTAGTGTTGTGGACAGATTTCTTGCACTCTTGTATTTAACTTTAGATGACCATCATAAAATAATATTACAAATTCTTATGTCCCGTATGTAATTGTTCTCATTCCAACCTCTGACTACAATGGGTAACCAACCCATTATATTTTTGGAAGGGAATTTCATAGTGTTTTTATTTGATGGTCAGTCTTTACTACTTGTGTACAGCTCACATCTGTTCTTATTGGTTGGAAACTGCCATACCGATTATTCACTGTTCAAATATTATGCTGAAAACACTTTTCAAAATTTTAATTAGAATTTGATATGACAGTTCCACTCATGAGTATGTCCTGCAGATGTACATGTATGTAAGAAAAATCAATATAAAGTGATATTAATTGAAACATTATAAAACATAGCAAGAATTGGAAATTATCCAAAGGGCCATAAATGGAGGACTGATTAAATACATTATGATGCATCCATAAAACCTCCATTGTACAATTTTTTTAAAAGTATGAGGCAACAGTGTGTACTGATACTCTTCAAAAAACATTGTCAAATGAAAAAATTCAAGGTGGAGAACACTGCTCAACAGGCTATCATTTATGCATATGTGTATGTGTGAATACATGTATAAATGTATATAGACAAGCATAGATGGACAGATAGGCTATAGACATATGTGTACATTTGCAAATGCACTGAATGAGTCTCTGGAAAGATATACAAGAAACAGGTAACTGGTTACATTCAAGGATCAGTAACCTAGTTTTTTATCTTTAAAATAGGTTTAGTTTGTACTGCAGATCTTTTACCTTTTGAATTTTTGTACCATGGAATCCCTTATTTCCTTTATACCCAGGGGAAAATTTAACTTTATTATAGACATTAAAGTGAATAACATAAAATCCAACATTCTCAAGTAACTTCTACTGTAACCAGAAAGCACACCATGAATGTGTAAGCTGTGGGCTTTCTCTCCTTCTCCTCCCTCTTCTTCCTCTCTCTGCTTCCTCCTTCTCTTATAATTTTAATACAATACCATTAACCTGTATGTTGTATATTTTTGTGATATGTTAATCAGAAAATTGATAAATAGCCTAAATTTAATTGATAACTGCTTATGTATCTTTTCTTTTGGGCTTAATAAAGTATAAAGTTTATACCACCCTAAACACCACCCACTATATGTGTGTGAAGCCATTCTCCAGGACTAAGCTGAGACTGGGTCATCACAACATTTGTCACCTTCTACTCACATACTTAGAGAAAAGTCTGGAATGTGTTGATTTTGACCCTTCATTTTCAGAGGATCTAGAATTCCTTTTGAGGGCACCAAGGTAGATACTTGTAATGGAAGGAAGAAGAAGAAGAAAGAAGAAAGAAGAAAGAAGAAGAAGAGAAGAGGAGAGAAGAAAATGAGGAGGAGGAGGTAGAGGAGGAAGGGGAGGAGGAAGTAGAGGAGGAAGAAGAGAATACTTCAATTATTTTAAGGGCAATGTGTTTAAATTTTCACATTATTCAATGTCAGTGGCTGATGCATATTGACATAAGTACAAGTACATTATTTTCAAAGATTGACACTAAAGATTTATAATCTACAATAAACAAGTTTGTATCACAAGAAAAGAAATGAAACTGTGTCGAGATGAATCTAGCCCATTAAATTTGCTGCAAACTTAAATCAATGAAAATAGCACTAAATAAAACCAAACCAAAAGAAAAAAACAAGGGAAGATTCAGAAACATTGATCATGGCCAAAATACGCCCCAACACTGTTAAGAGGTTTACCTCAGTAATATCTGTGGTCATTGACTAGATCAATGAAACTCATTCTTTCAAGAACATCCAATTATCAGTTTACTGTAGAGTGAGCATTCTAATAAATCAACATATTTTACATAGAATTAGGCAAAGCCTACACATAGGTTAAGAGCATGTCACAAAATATCTATGATGAGCTCCCAGTTTGCCCAGAAAATAGTCTGTGATAAATTATATCATTTAAGTTTGATTCACAGATACAAATATTTCAAAGCCATACCCTCTTTGGTGAGTAGTTTATGGTTAACAGTATTAATAGAGTTTGATTAAGCACTTAAGAGAAGAGATCAATATACCTCTGTCATATTTACACAATAAAAAGCAGCATGTTCAGTGTGTGCAAACTAACCTGAATTGAGGTACTATATTATTCAGAAAATTAACAGCAATATTTCTTATAAGTACTTAGGTCATTTCAAAGATGGGTCTTCTTAATAGAATTCAATAGCTTGGATGCAATGAACTGAGTAAAGTAAGAGAATTACCAGAAACAAAATAAATCAAATCAGTTAATATTGGCTTCAGAATTTTTTTCCCAAGAAATATACACCAATTATAGTTAAAGAGGATTTGGTTGACTGTTAAGCAAAATGCTAATAATAAAAAATGGCTTGGGGTATTTTTGGCTGCTAGAGTTAAAAGAATAATTCAAACATTGAATCCCATTTCTCTTGGAACACCATTTACTGTCTTACAAGCTACAATTTATTGTAAGATGCTTCATTAAAATTGAAGTGTAACTTTTATTCAGTCATCTAGACTACTAGATGTTGATGGCTAATACTGCCTATTTACATTCCACAGTAGGCTGAAATATCGTGTACTGATGAATTTAATTTCTGATGATCCATGGCAAATAGTTTCAAAACAAAGACCAACTTCTGAAAATGGAAGCTTATGAGAATCATTGTCATTTCTCTAGGATTGGAGGTACTGGAATGCTCCCAGGAGTAGAATGGTTTGGGTCTGAGAACTTGAACTGATAGTCTTAGTCCTAAAAAACAGTTTAATAACTAACTCCAACTGAATCATGATTTCATCAATTTAGTTTTCAATTTGGGAGCTGAAGCATCAGACAAGGAGCCAGAAATACCAAATGGCAACTCTGGCTTTGCCCTATATACACAGAGACTGTGCTTCTGGGAAATGGGTAAAAACGGAAACATTAGAATATTTGTGCAATACAGTAGACAGATTATGAACTCTGGACACAAGAAACCTGGGTTTGATTACATTGACTATATCCTTGCTATGTTAGTCTGTTTTGTAAAATCAATTGGGTGATTTACAAAGAAGAGAGATTCCTTTCTCACAGTATTAGAAGCAGGGAATCCCAAGGTCAAGGGGCCCACATCAAGTGAGAACCTTATTGCCTCATCACAGCTTGATGGAGGCATCACATGGGTAAGAGTGTGAGAACTTTTAAACCCAATTGCTCTTCCATTTCTTATAATGCCACTATTCTTATCATGGGGACCCCATATTCATGACATCATCTAACCCTAATTATTTCCCAAAGATCATAATTCCAAATAACATCAACATATAAATTGAGGAGTAAGTGTCCAACAGTTACATTTGGGGGACCATATTCAAATTCGCCAATCCTCAGGATTTACTTTATTCATCTATAAAATGGAGATACTAATTCAACTTTTCTACAGTATTATGCTAATTTATAAAGAATCCATAGAATTCCAATAAATTGGAGAATCTAGAAAAAATAGATTCCTAAACAAATACAAATTATCAAAACTTAACCAAGAAGATATAAAGACCCTGAATAACTCAGTAATAGGCAAGGAAATTAAGTGATAAAAAAAAACCTACCAACTAAAAAAAAGCAAGAACCTAATGTATTTACCACTAAACTCCGTAAGAACTTCCCAGAAGATCTAACACCAATACTCCTCAAACTCTTTAATGAAATTGAAAGGGAAGGTGTACTCACAAAGGCATTCCTGTAAGCTAGCATCTTATTCCAAAACCAGAAAAGGACCCAACCAAAAAAGAGAACTATAGGTAAATCTTTTTAATAAATATAAATGCAAAAATTCTCAACAAGATACTGGCAAGCAGAATGGAACCATACATCATGACCAAATAAGTTTTATTCCAGTGATGTAAAGATAGTTAACACATGAAAATCAGTAAATGTAATATGTCCCATAAACAAAGACAAGAACAAAAATTATATGATCATTTCAACAGACATAGAAAAAGTCTTTGACAAAATCCTCCATTCATGATAAAAACCTTGAAGAAAATAGGTATAGATGAAAAGTCATTTATTACCAACTTACTGCCAATATATTAAACGGGAAAAAAGGTGAAAACTTTTCCTCCAAAATCAGGCACAAGATGTCCACAGTCACCACTCTTGTTCAATATAGTTCTCAAAACATTAGCCAGCAATCAAGAGAAAGAAATAAAGAGATGCATATAGGAAAAAAAAAAGTCAAATTATCACCATTTGCAGGTGATGGGAGCCTTTACATAAAAGACCCAAATATTCTACCAAAAGACTCCTAGAATTAATAACCAAATTCAGTCATGTAGCAGGATTAAGAAATCAATACCCAACAAACAATAGTGCACTTGTACACCAATAATGAACTCACAGAGAAAAAAATTAGGAAAACAATACCATTCACAATAACATTAAGAAAAACAAAATACTTAGAAACTAACCTAACCAAGGAAGTAGACCTATGTACATTATTCTGAAAAAGGGGATCAAAGAAGACATCAGAAAATGGAAAGCTGTCCCTTTTTCTTGGAGGGGCAGAAACAATTTTGGCAAAATGGTCCTATGCTGAAACCTTTTAAATCTGATGTACAGATTTAATACAATCCCAATCTAAGTTTCTCTCACAGATCTAGAGAAAACAATCCTAAAATTCATATGAAACCAGAAGAGACACAAAATAGCAGAAGTAATCTTAGGCAACAAGAGCAAAGCAGGAGACATCACAGTCCTGGATTTTGGTTATATTACACATAGCTTCAACGATCAAACAAACAAACCAATAGGATGGTACTGGCATAAAAACAGACATGAGGGTCACTGGAGTAGAACAGCGGATCAGCAGCAACCTCGATCACATCCAGTCATCTGATCTCTGACAAAGGGACCAAAAGCAAATGCTAGAGGAAAGATAGCTTCCTTAGCAAATGCTGCTTGGAAAATGGGCTTTCCATACACAGAAAACTGAATTTAGACCCATAACTCTCACCATATACTAAACTAAAATCAAAATATATGAAAGATCCAAACGTTAAAACAGAAACAACCCACTTGACTATAAAATGGGCATATCTTTTGAAGATATAAGCATAAGCAAGGACTTTCTGAGCAGAAGCCTAGTCACAAGAATCAACAAATGGGATCATATCAAATTAAAAATCTGCATGGAAAAGGAAACAACAAACAAAGTGGAGAGACGACCTACAGAAAGAGAAAAAATATTTTTCTAGCTACTCTACCAACAGGCAACTAATATCTAGAATGTATAAAAAACGCCAAAGTTTTAGACCTCTCAAAATAAAAGACAATACAAAATGGACAATTTGAGTATGACTCAAAAGAATTACAAATGATCAATAAATACATGAAAAAATATTCAACATCTCTGGATACAGAGAAATGCAAAGTAAAACAACACTGAGCTTTCAAATTGCTCTAAAAAGAAAGCTATCATCAAGAAATCAAATAAATGGGCTGGGAGTTCAGCTCAGTGGCACAAGCACCTGCCTGGCAAACACAAGGTCATGAGTTCGATCCCAGGTACAAAAATAAATAAATAAATAAATAAATAAATAAAATAGTAACACATGTTAGCAAGGTGCAAGCTTCAAAGGAACCCTTCTACAATATTGGTGGGAACATAACTCAGTACAGTTATTATGGAAATCAGTATGGAAACTCCTAGAAAAACTTAAATTGGTAATTCCATTCAACCTAGCTATTATCCTTAGACTCATCTTCCCAAAAGAGTTAAAGATGTCATACTACAGTGATGCATGCATGCCCATGCTTATAGAAGCACAACTCATAATAGCTAAATCTTTGAAGTAGCCTATATGTCTATCAAGTGACAGATGAAGAAAATGTGCTATTTATATATGGTGGCATACTACTCTGCCATAAAAAAGGATAAATTTGTATCATTTGTAGGGAAGTAGATGCATATTGACACTGCAATGTTAAGTGCAATAAATCAGACATACAAGTTTCAAAATCACTTGATGCCTCTTACATGAAAAACTAAAAACATAAATAAATTAAAGAGCAAAATAAAAAATAGATAATAGGAAATATGGAGATAAATCTTTTGCAAAAGGGAAAGTGGCCAAAAAATGAAGGTAGTGGGAGATGAGAGAGGGAAAGGGGTGAAATAAATAAATTAAATATACTATATACATGTATCAACTGCCCATGAAGAATAGAATCATTATGCATTATAACATGAATTAATAAGAACTAAAATTTTAAAAAAGAGTATTTGGAAAATATCTTACCTGTGATATATCTCAAAAATGGTTATTGTGGGACTGAGGATATAGCTCAGTGTCACAGCGCCTGCCTGGCAAGCACAAGGTCCTGAGTTCAATTCCTGGTACCAAAACAAACAGACAGACAGACAGACAGACAAAAAAATGATTATTTTGTTAGGCACATGTTTTTTCATGTCATGATTCAGACATTGAGGAAATATAGTTTTATTCATAAAGTATGAAGAACTCTGTAAGTACTGCACGTGACCTTGCTGTGATGTTATTGGCAGCTCTTGAATGCCACATTCATACTGCTCATTCTACTTCCTTTAAATAGTCTTATAACAAGGGTTGGGGTTGTAGTTCAATGGTAGAGCACTTGTCTGACATGCTTCAGGCTCTGAGTTTGATCATCATTACCAATGCACAAAAAGATCTTATAACAGAAAGGATTTAAATGCAGTTCAACTTGTTCTGCAATGTAGTGATTTCATAAATTTAAACCAATGATTCTCATCTATAACCACTGTTGAGCTTTTACAAATACCAGTGCTCTGTCTCACGTTAAACAAATTAAATCAAGATTTATGAAGATACATGCCATATTTCAATGTCTGAGCTACTGATTTATATAGTTTCTTTGGACATATTTTTATTCATTTTGGATTAGCATGATTTAGACACTAAAGAGAATGAGTGCAGTGGTTACTCTGTCAGTAAGATTAGAAATGGGGATCATTGTTGATGATCCAACCCTCTGCTCTACCACATTCACTACCCACACTTGTTAAAGAGATTTCTGATGTTTTCTAATATCCAAACCTGATCTCCAAAAGTATTTCTAATGCCGTTCTCTTCTACTTTACTTTGGGCAGCAAACTTCATGAATAATTTTAGATTAGACATCTGTGAATATGAATTAAGTAATAATGTAAGTACATATAATATTTGCAAAAATTTATTCCTTATACAACATTTTAATATAAGCAATAAACATCATGGCCAGAAGCACAGAAACTGGAGCTCATCTCTATGTGCACATGCGGATGTGCACATGTGTTTGTGTGTCTATGTAAATGGGAACAACTTGGTCAGATTTGCTTTTTTTATTCTAACCCTCTATCTCCTCTGACACGCTAGCATTAACAGGCACTGTGCTGGTTGTAGGTGCAGTGTTTGCTGCACAGTAAAATGAGCTAATAATGAGAATTAATATTACAGGGCATCAGGCTCTGGCAGTTATTCTGTCAAGCATTAAGGAAGAATGCAAATTATTAAAAACTCTGAGCAATCAATTAAAATTGATCCTGGTTTGCTCCCCATTGATTCTCTGGCTGAATCTTGGACAAGAGGGAAAGTCTCTCAGATACAGCAGCTACAGAGTTCCCCCTGCCCATATTCTTGGGAGCTGTGGTATATTGAACTCTCTTTCTAAGTGGCAAATACTTTGAGGGAGAACATGTAAATGCAAAAAAAATTCTGCTCTAGAGAACAAATGCAAGAAAAAGACATGTTCCTGCGAGCCAATATTCAACAATAGCCTACTCTGTTAGGAATCTGTCACTGTTTCCATATTTTAAAAGAAAATTAAAGCTGATATTTCTTGATGAGAAAGGTGTAAATTGATGAGATCATATAGTTGATTAGTTTAATGTGTGAATGACCTGGAGGTTGTCACTGTGTAAAAAATCTGTCTTGGTTAGTGTCTGTAGAATATCTACTGTCATCCCTGCCTGTAAGCACTAACCTTCAGCTCTTCTTATGAATGTAATTCAACATCTGACTGTCAGATCATCTTTCCATTTAAATCCAGTAACCCAGTGATTCTCACCACGAGATTTCTGGACACTCATCATCTGAGAACTTGAGACATGCAAACTCTTGTTGCCAACTTTTGATCTAATGAATCAAAAACTCTGGAGACAAGGCCCAGAAACTGGTATCTTATCAGTTCTGAAGCATACTAAAATTTGAGAACCACTGCAGTGTAGCACAATTTGCTCTGAGGTCTCTCTTTCTGTGGCCATCAGGCTCTTTCCAATTAAGTGGGAGTGGGAGAGCCCCACAAGTACTACTCCTAATCTAGGTGTTGTGGGAAATGCCTTAGCATCATAGCCTCAAAATAGGTTGAGTACAGTTGCCACACTGATAACCTTTACCTGGTGCTGATGTCAGCAGTTCTTGGCAGGCAGCCCATGTGTCAGGTTGAAGATAAGGCAGAAGTTATGTCACTTATATTGCCTGATTGACTGTCTTCCTAACAGTGAGGGTAACAGGCAAAAAATACAAACTCAATTGATTGTTTCTAATTTCTCTTCTTAGAATGAAGCCTGAAGAAATTATTTCCAACGTGAACAACAATCTACACTTTTAAATATTCTAAACAGCATTATCATTGAACAGTAGAAAAATGATTTAATAAATTTTGCAGTTTCTGCATGATGGAATACCCAGAGAGTATAATGTTGCAAAGAATTTTTAATGATATGGTTCTAAAATGCTTGAGCATAATGACAAGTGAACAAAAGTCACATATAAAAACTATATGTAACCTAATTTCAGCCATTTTGAATTATATAAATTTCTATTTTATATTTAGAAAAATCCTGGGAAGAAATACATCAAAATATTAATAGTGCTTATCATAGCTGTTTAGAGAGAGAAATTTTATGATTTTCTTTTCACTTCATGTCTGATCTATATTTTCTAATGTATTTATTACATTTAAATCTAGAATTAAAATCTTAGGAAGAGAAAATGTGAGCAATTATCTTTACATTGGTATTTCCTTAAATTCCTTTATTCACAAAGAAATAAGGCAAATGGATTAAGCAACTTAATCTGGGGATTGGTTTTAAAGATGTTTACCAAACTCATGCAAACAGGGGAGATGGCTCCTCAACTTTCTAGGATGCTTTAACCAATCCCACCTACTTCCCAGGCTGAGTAAACGTCCTTCCACTCTGAATTCTACAATCTTCCATATGCATTTCTCACATGTCCTGAGATACTTCTGTCCCTGTCTGCTAAGGCTTACACACTGAGCATCCCCTAAGTCCCTTGTGTTAGAGGTTTAGTCCAGAGCTAGCGCTATTGGAAGCTATGAGAAATCATAAAATATGGAACCTAGTGGGAGATCTTTGAATCATTAGGAAAATGCTCTTGAAGGACACTGCGAAACATGGTCCCTTTCTTTTCCCTTCCTAGCTAGAGGTAAGAGGTTTTTCTGTGCTGTGTGCTTCTGCCATGATGTGCTGGCTAACCATTTGCCCAGACACAATGGGACCAACCACTCATGGATGGAAACATCCAGAACTGTGAGCCAAAGTTAACCTTTTCTCTTTATAAATTGATTATTTCAAGGAACCTTAGGATACAACCAAGGAGTTGTGAGTGTTTCTAGAGAGGATGAGGTATACAACAGGAATCCAAATACAATCTTACTATTCTTCACAACACTACAAAATGAGTAGAAACTACATTTTTCCTAATTCCTTAGTCAAAACCTCACCAAGAGCCTGGATCTTATGCACATTACAGAAGCTTAGTTACAGTAGAAGATTAAGAACACAATGAATCAAAAAGCATATCAGTGAATTAAACCTGCCCTTGATTCTCTCAAATGTGAATGTTGCTATAGATCAGCAATACTGGAGAACTAGCAGTGGCCATGTGTCCAGGAAGAGAACCAAGAAAAAGCCAACTCCTTCCTGTGAGCAAACAGTGGTTCTGGACCAGGCCATTCCCTTCCTATGAGCCAGAAGTGATCATGGACTGAGCCAATCCCTTCCTGTAAGCCAGCTGGCGTGCGAGCTGGGAGACAAGATGTGCCTACCCTCCCACCTGCCTTAAGCTGATTAGGAGAAACATAGGCTAAGATGATAGCCACTGAAGTAAAAAAACAACTTAATGCCTGTATTGTTTGATTGACTTTGTAGGCCTAAACCTGGTAATGTGAGCATCTATTTAGCGGATAACAATGTGCAATATAGCAAGTATGGGAGATTTCCTTTTGCAGGTGGTAGGTATTATGGATTCCCTATTATCTTGTTTGAAAATACTGCATCATTTTCACTGTTTAGTTCTGTTTGGTTTTATTATGTTTTGTTTTGTTTTATTCTGTTTTGTTTGCTTTTATTATATCTGATGACTTGGGCAGTTATTTCAATAGCAAGCTATATTATGGTAGCTATTGTTGATTTCCTATTATCTTGATAGCAAGATATATTATAGTAGTCATTGTTTATTTCCAATGATCTTGTTTTGAAATCCTATATCATTTTCATTGTTTTGTTTTGATTGGTTTTATTTTTCTCTGTTTTGCTTGATTTTATTATGTCTGATGGTAAGGGCAGGTATTTCAAAGATTACAACAGGCAATGTGATAGCCAATGTTGATTTTCTTGTTTTGAAATCACTTTCATGGTTTTGTTTTAATTGATTTTATTCTATTTTATTTGGTTTGGTTTTATTCTCTTTCAAATAAAAAAAAATGGGAAGAACAGCAACATTGGGAGGAAGGAGCACTCCAAAGGCAGGGACCGCAGAGCCACTTGGTACTATCATACAGAATTCAGAGCGCATGCCTTTTTAACTAGCATATTTCTCAAATTCTCCCTTAACTATCACCACAGATCTTGCATGGAATATAGGGTGTTCACATGTGACTTTATTTCTCTAGATTTTACCATATGATCCATTGAAGTATTTTTTTAATGTAGGCAGTTCCATAAACATGCTCTTTTTCTCTTCAATTATATTCCACTTTGTACCTTATCTCATGCATAAAAATAATGTGGATAGCATACATTCATTCTATACATGTTTTAAAAATGAATTTAACCTAATTTGGAGTGAAAACTGAAGGTAATAAACACCAATACAAGTTGCTGCCTGATATGTATGAATGATATCTTCTGTGGTTTGTTTTCTGTGACACTCTGTTAGGAAGTATTAGTTATCAATAGTATTAGTTATCAATATCAATATCCATCTTCTATGGAGAAGGCTGGCCACCCTGAATGGAAGCATAGAGCACCTTGATAGTTCCCTGTGCATCATTAGTAGTTAGCAGTGACTCTGCAGAAGAATAACTAGGAAGAAGAAAATCAGATTAAATAATTAGTGTCAATTAGCTGCAGCAAAATCATTCTCTAAACAATTGGTCTCCAGTGCCCTGCTTAATTATGTGAGATTTCCATGGTCCTCACCAAGCCTGCTTTGATTCATGTTGATTCTTGAGTTTCCCAGAGGTATAATTAATTATTGTCTTGTAAATAAACCCTTGGCAATTACTTGTGGCAGAATACAATATAGCACCTTTAAAAAAAAGTATACAGGGAGAGGACCTTGACTATGTAAATGACCTTTGCCATATTTTTCAGGGGAGACTCATCATATAGTTAGAATAAATTACTGAAGTTGTGGCTGAAAATTGACAAGTGAAACATCCTCCCCACTTACGTGCCAGGAAAGAGAATAGTTCATGTTTTGTTGCTTTTGAAATTGTGGTATTAAACAGACTTCATTCTAATTTGATCTTGGATTTAATTAAAATACATTTTAAACACCCAATATAATAATCAAATAATTTAGTTTGTGGTATTCTTAATAGTGTATTCATAACCAATTTTTTTTAAAAAGATTGAAATTAAAATAGCTTTCAGTCATTCAGGTATGCTTTCAAAGCCAACACCAACGGTATCCCAACCTCCTCCCAAGAATGGTAGATTGCAACAAAGTTATCAACCCCAACAAACATAGCTTGATATTTGAAATATCAGTGGTGATAGTTTCTTTCATATATGTATTCAGGTCCTATAAAATATTTTCCTGGCATTGATTGTCCTGCCCTAAAAGACATTACACTCTGACATCCATCTATTTTTAAACAAATCCTTAAAGTTTCCAGTTTCCAGTTTGCCTGAACATTAGACATACAAGAAGTTCTAAGCTGTAGTTATCAGTATACAATTATAATACTGGAATACTGTAAGATGTTTTAGGTGTCTGTCCTAGATGCCCAATTGACATGTATACTTAAGAGAATTCTAAATGAAATACCATATGGAACCTGCTCACTGGAGTCCTAAAGCTAAAATTTTATTTTAAGATTTCATGCAACATAGCCCTATTTCCTCTGTCATGTCTTCTCTTGCAACCAACAATGAGGTTATGGCTGAGATCTTGGCCTCTAGTTCATTGCATCGCATAAATCTTCTGTGACTGGGAGAGCCTACATTTAAGTGAGAGTGATAAAGGATGATTGTATTGAATTCCATGTATTAGATAACAAATAAATAAATAAATAAATAGGGTGGAATGATAAATCACAGCTCTTTAGTCTTTCACATGAAAATATATTTTTCCTTTAATAAGTTGCCAAACTCCTTTCAATAATAATAATATTAGCAAATTTAATTTTGTAAAACAAACTAATGAAAAACATTATGTAAAACTAGAAGCCTAAATCATATTTTTGGGATAAGGCCTTGTTGTGTCTTATTGAAATAATTGAACATTGAAATAATTGAAAAATATCCTGTATGGGTACAAATTCCTTATGATGAATATGATCACTATGTATATCTAAAATGTATCAATAAACTTAAAAAATAAAAATAAAAAATAAAAAGATAATTGAAAAATAAATGTCTAAAACGTGAACATGTAAACATGAGGCATTTATATCACTTATCATGTTTGGTATATTTTTCCAAATGACATGGAAATGTTTTTAATAACAATTATTTTCAAATGACATTTTAATTTTTAATGAAATCTCTAATAATATACCACAAGCCACAGTTTTACAGTCAAAATATCCCCAAACCTGAGTCAATTTAAAAATTGATCCTATACAAAAAGGGACTATTGAGGAAAATACTGATGGAGGAAAACACAAAAAGCATTTCTTGGATATTTTTACTACCACATATAATAGAATAAGAGTATTAAACATTAACATGGATGGAGTTAATGATTTTGAATTTTTTGCTGTCAAATCAGACCTTAAGACATAAATATTAGATATTTATTAGAACTTTTTAATAAAAATTTTGTTACATATGGTTCAGGGGAGACATCATTAAAAAGTCAAGGTATATTTTTGGCTCCCAAAATTTAAGTAATTTGCATGAATTGTTTAATGTGTCTAGTAAAAAGTGAGTACTGTTATCACAATGTAAAACGCATAGCAAAGGAAGTGAGAGGGATGCTTCTGCACAGAACTCAGGGGCATCAGAGGTACAACTTGAAACTCAGAGCTGTGCTCAGTCAAAGCAGACAGCAGGCACAATGACATGTTAAATTACCCACATGATGTATAGCTTAATGAACCCCCTTGTGTTGATCACGCTTGGCATTAATCAAGAGCCATGAACAGATTCCCTTATTTTCTCAATGCTGCTCTGATAAACTGCAATTTCATTTAACCTTGGACAGCAAATTTAATAGCTTCCACGGGACAACTGTCGATACCATCCTGGGTATACAGTGATTAAACCACAACCCAAGATGCATGTTATGAATTTTCTTCATTTGAAATTAGAGCTTTTATTCTTAACAACTATTTGCATAAAATATGCTGAAGACACTGAGATGAGTAAGGATTTGCACTAATCCAACATCTAAATTTGCCAAGTTATAGTGTAAAATATTAATTGACATCATATATTTGAGTGTTTTATTAGTGTGTTTGTTTCACTTCTTTCAAATAATCTTTCTGCTCTAGACAGAAGCAACATAAGAAGGAAATTCAGAGGTAAAGCCAACTTCGAAGACTATTCTCTCAACTACTCTGTACCAGACACATCCTCCACATACTTGGGGACAAACAAGCAGCTCTCCCTACCATATCCAATTGGGAAGTGAATGATGCCTCCCTTTCATTAAAAACGCACATCATGGTTGCATAATGTGAATAAAGCTGACTACACATAGATTGCTAAATAAAACAAAGATACCTAATTTATACTTTCTTCCTTGATCTCAAATCCATTTGCTAAAACTCATCAATGACTGGTCTATTTCCTAAATTTCCAGGACAACAGCTGGATGAAAAATATGATTTATATCTTTGTCTTATGGGACCATGATGATCCAAACTGTTAAATAAGACACTTCTACCCACTTGGTTCTCTCCCAGTGAGACAATGTGGAGTTTTCAGGTGCACAGTTTTATTCTGAGAGGTCATAAGCTATCTGACTTCTATAGAGGATGGAATTAAGAGGAGGAGGTCAGAATCCACCAGAGAATCCACTGTTTAAAGCCATATTTCTGATTTCTCTCTGAAAGAAAAGAGACAATTAATGATCTAAAAGGCACATAATATGAACAGAGTGGGGCTATAGGAAAGGTAGAAAGGTATTTATATGATTGTAGAACATTTATAGTCCAATATTTTGTGAGAAAATATATATATCAGTGCACTATGCCAAGTATTTTCATAATTTGGAAATTGGTATTAGCATTTACAAATCATGCTCCAGTGTCTACAAATTGTATTTTCACTATTTGGAAATTAGCATTAGTGTCTACAAATTATGCTCCAGGTGTTCACATTAAAATGGTTTTAATAAGATATCTCAGATTAGATATAATCTCAAGAACTATCTTGTTTTTCTTTAATAAATATTCCCTCTTTTAATGCTGCTTGAAGAATTCAGTTATTCAGAGCCAGTAAGGCTTAGTGAAAGGCACTGAAATAGAAGCCAGCTCACTTGATTCTGTATTAAACTTATCTCTGACTACCTGTGTGGGCTGGGAAAATTATTCAGTATCCTTCCACAAATAAAGTTAACCTCTTTGAGACTCCCAACCTAGAAAATGAGAGGATTTGATTTTTTTTTCTTTTTAATCTTTGAACTTCTAAGATCTATATATGTGTAAATTCTGTGAATTCCTTCCGTTTGGGTTTGGGGCTGTATGTCTTTATTGGGAAGGAGATAAATGACCTATAATAAAGTTCTAACCTGTCATTGGAATAACATATGACTTCTGCTGTTCAGCTGTTCAGTATCTGGTCTCAGGCATATGCTTATTTGTACCTCTGTTCAAGGCTGTGGCTGGTTGGCAGTAATCTAGAAGATTACAAAAAAACTGGATTTAATTATCAATTTCTTCTAAAGTGCAGCTGCTGCTGTGAAGTGAGATTATTTTTCTCATTCTTTATGCAAAAGGAAAGAAGCCTAAAACTGGACCAATGTCCCTTTATTTTTTAGCACTTTCACTTTCTTTTCATTCTGTGCCTCAAATTCCTGTTCTACAAATGGAAAGTGTAGCACTGGTGGAAGTTTTCATTAGGAAGACCAAGTCATTCTGCTGTGACACAAGTGCCAGTCAGATTCTAATAAGAATTACCTTGGGTGCAGAAATTCCTGAGTCTAGTGGTATGAAATAATGCCCACAAAAATAGGCAGGGAAAGTGATATGTCCTGGGAATCCAGTAGGGACGGCACAAAGCCGCATCAAGGCTCTTCAGAGCTGAAGAGCCTATAATGGACCAGTCAGGTTCATGAGTTGGTCTAATCAAGGCATCCAACATTCCTGGCCTTCATCCATATCCTTGAATATGCCAGGTTTTCCCTGCTCCAGGTTTGTTGCCCATGCTTTTCTCTCTGCCTGAATTGCTCTTTTCTCTTTCTTGAGCTAATTAAATCTTTCTTGATCTTTAGATCTCAACTCCAATGTCAAGTCTCCAAAGAGGACAGTCCTGACAGTCCCTGACCAGCTGCCACACTGAACCACCAACCAAATATAAATTATGTCACAAAGGACTGGGGGTATAGTTTAGCAGCACAGTGCCTGCCTGGCAAGTGTGAGGTCCTGAGTTTAATTACAGGTACTGAAAATAATGATGATGATGATGATGACAAAAATTATAAATTATTTTTACAAAAAAAATAAGATATATTTAAAAGGGACAAACTGGTGAGGTGTTGTTCTGGAGCCCATGTAATGATTTGAACAGGGTACTAAATACTATTTTCCATAAAATAAAGGAACTCATTTACAAAGACATCTTGAACCAACTGAATAAATACATACAGATTTTGAACTCAGGGATAGTCAGTAGAAAGTGATAATTAGTCCTGCCTTTTATTAATATGCTATTAAAAGTCAAATATTAGTATATTTTGTGTTACAACAGTGATGAGGAAACATTTATAGACAAATGCCAAAACTACAACCCAAAACCTACTTATATTGCAAAGTGCCAACACGGCAATTTAACTTTGACACTGATGTTTTAGTCTAGAAAAAAACAACTGGTATACTAACATATTTATCTTAAGAGAAAACAAACAACATGCATGCCTTAGGTTCACCCCATGGAATAGGTTTTACTCTCACTGTTAAAACAAAAACAAAATCCTTCCCATATAGGTGATCAAGTTGACAAAGCTGTTCTGGTTAGAGCAGGGTTTTCTGTTTTACTCCAATATTTTAAATATTTAGCAAATATTATAGCCCATTTTACTTGAATCATATTTTGGTGTTCAGTTGGAGTCCACCAAGCAGCATGTTATATTACATAATGTTCTAAAATCTGGATGTTCCCACAAATACTGAAGAGTTAAAATACTAATGATGCCAAGATAGAAAAATAAAGGGGTTTTCCAATACAAAACTTAAATTCCTTGGTTATAGTAATAGGAACACAAGTTTTTTCCACAAAAGACAAAACCCCATAAATCTGCTTCAGCTAAAAATACAGAAAGTTAAAGAAGATTTTTAAAATCCAAAATAATAGTAGAGGTCATGAGTTTGATCCCCAGTACCAAAAACAAAACAAAACAAAACAAAACAGTAAAATGCATATTTCAGCAAGGTAAGCTAACATTTAAATCCTACTACTAGAGGAAATGATGATCTATAAAAGAGTAACAACAGTTGTCTACCTGCTGGGTTTAATAAAAATTAGTCTTTACTGGGTATTTCAAAGGTGTTAGGTACTGTATTATAGCAACATTATAGTTAATATTTGGTTTACCTCCATTAAAAGTTTATGATGAAGGGCTGGGGATTTAGCTCAGTGGTATAAGCGCCTGCCTGGAAAAGTGAGGTCATGAGTTTGATCCCTTGTACCAAAAAAGAAAAAGAAATTTATGATGTAGTTATTGTGCGATATGGAGGTATCTCTCTTTATTTTTACAGATTAAGCAGGGACAGCCCTAAGATATACTCCAGGCCTGTGTTTCCAAACACAGCACTTTTGACTGAGTGCTTTCAGTCAAAAGTGGATCAGTCAAACTCGGGATATAGCTCAGTAGCACAACACCTGCCTGTCAAGCACAAAGTCCTGAGTTTGATTCCCGATACAAAAAAAAAAAAATCGATCACCCATCATTTTCATTCTCTGTGGAGAAGAAGCACTATGGGAAAGAAAAGCAAACAATTTAGGTGGGTACCTAAACTGTCATATATCCCATTTAGTGAGGCACAAATCATGCCAATTAATCATGTAACTAAAAAACATGGCAAAGTTTAAAAGAAAAAACAGCAGAACGCAAGAGCTAAAACATAGAATTTTCATTTTCCCCCCATCTGGTTTGTGAATCAAATTTGAAGGGCTTGGTTCTCAGCTGGTCTGTATGTTTTTCCATTCACTCGTAAGAAATGTGATAAATATCTCTCTACACCTTGCAGGAAAGATCTAAAGCTTAGTACCATCCGAAAAGGTTTTCATTTCTCTGAAGAAAGATGATATAAAATATCACATATTTTTATCTCAGTTAACTGAGTGGAAACAGGAACTCACTTTAAAGGATTGAGATTATCACTGCCTTGTAACATGCTTAAATAAGAACTAAAAATTACAGGACAGAATTCAAGATCCATCAGTGATAATTGTTTATGCAGAATTAACAAAATATGACTATCAACTGTACCTATAAGACTCAGAAAGAAAACCTGCTTGAAAAGCCATCTGCTGGTACTATTAAACATCTTCATGATATATTTTTTCTACTTTGATATTTATCTATGATCTGTATTTACATTATTAAATCTCTTTAATTTTGTACTTCCTTACTATTTTCTTTTGAGATTTTGGAATTATTTTAACTTTAATGTAAAGAAAAATTATTTCTATAAGACATGCTTGCTAGAGGTCATTTATCTTTTCATGTTTTATTTTCAAAAAAACAAAAATAATTATTTTAACTTCTCTTTTTTCTAGTTTTATATCTTTTTTGTTTTTCCTTTTGTGTTTTTGCTTTTTGTTTTTCATTTTTTAAAAACAGGTTCTTACTACATATTCAGGCTGGCTTTGAACTCACTACGTAGCTCAGGCTGGTGTTGAACTTGCTGTGAACCTCCTGCCTCAGCCTCCTAATGCTGGGATTACAGGTGTGCACCATCAAGCCTGGCTACCGGTTTAAAATCTCCTTCAATCTTCCTATCTAAATGTCTGTGAACCCTTAGGTGTTAGGTACTAGGCTATAGGGAAGAATATTTGCCAAAGGTGCTTGTGTCCACAGCATTTATCCTGAGATAACTCAAGAATTACAATCCTAATCTTACTCCCAAACCGTGTCCTGAAATATTTTCGTTTGTTATGATTTTCACATTGCACTAGTATATTGATAGTATATTTTTGGAAACAAAAAAAAATGTTCTATTTATAGCATTCTGTTTTTAGTAGTTGCATTTCCATTTACAAAATTAAGTAATTCTCACTGGCTAAAAGTTAAATGAACTCTGACAATAAGCTGCATTTTTTAAAAAATGGGAAGTGAAGCCTTTTCCCATGAGTCAGAGCCATTCACAGAATGTCAGGGAAGAGAACAAGAAGCCAACAAGAAGCCAAACCCTCCCTGCCAGTCTGCACCATGCACAGGCCACTGTGGGGAGAACCAGACACCAGCCGCTTCTGGTCATGGGTTGGGAGACAAGAAGAGCCAGTGTTCCCGCTGATCTGGAGAGACACAGGCTGTGATGATGGCTACTGAGGTAAAACACAACTTAATGCTTGTAGCGTTTAGTGTTTCACTGACTTTGCAGGTCTGAAGCCTGTAGTCTGACCATCTATTCAAAGGATAACAGTATACAATGTGGCATTATGGGGGATCTCCCTCTAAAGGTGTAGCCATCGTTAATTCCCTATGATCTTGTTTTGAAGTTCTGTATCATTTTCATTGTTTTATTGGGTTGGGTTTTATTCTGTTTTGTCTTATTTGATTTTATTATATTCGATGGCATGGGCAGCTATTTCAAAGATGACAAGATATATTATGGTAGCCATTTGGATTTACTATTAACTTGATTTGAAGCCCCTTATTGCATTCATGGTTTTGCATTTATTGGTTCTATTCTGTATTTGATTTTTACTGTGTCTGAAGGTATGGGCAACTATTTTGAAGACAACAAGAGGCATTATGGTAACCATTGTTGATTTACTATTATCTTGTTTTAAAGTCTTGTATAACTTACACTGTTTTGTTTTGATTGGCCTTATTCTGTTTGATTTTGCTTGGTTTTATTATCTTTAACATAAAAATTACCAAAAAAGTGGGGGGGAAGGTTGGTTAAGGAGGCCCTTTGAGCAGGTGCATGCCCAAAATTCCAACTCTCTGGGAGGCAGAGGCAGGAGGATCACTAAGTTCTAGGCCAGCCTGAACAACATAATGACTTAGCTAGCCTCTGCCTTGCCATAAAATTTTAAAAAGACTCAGCATATATCTCAGTGGTAAGGCCTAGTTTCAATCCCTAATACCATAAAAAAGTTTTTTAAAAGTTTTAAAATCTATTAAGAAATGGGGATGTAGCTCAGTGGAATAGTACTCACCTAGTATGGGCAAGGTCTAGCATTTGAGCTCTATCATGGGAAAAAAAAAGTCTTCTTATTCTTTGAACTCCAAAAAAAGAAACCTGAACAAGTTTAAGGATTTATCTTGCCTTTTCTCTAGTGCCTATCATACTTTTTTAGTAAAAGCAAATTTTTAAAAAGCTCTGGACCCAAACCATTTTCAGCAGAAGTTGAAAAAAAAAAAAAAACTCTTGCATTTCTCTAGTTCTTTACACAAGGTTTTTAGTGTAAACATAAACAAATAAATGAAAGGAAAGCAAAGAAAACCTACTGCCAATCAAAACAAACGCAAGGTGCAATAATTTGGCCTGGTCTTTAGGGAGCTACTTAGTGTCCTGGAAAAAGTAATTAAATAAGTGGGCCCTTGCACCCCAAAGAAGCCAAGAGAGCGGCCTTTTCAATAATAAAACACACCATTTCATCCTGACAACGTAACAGTTAATTTCTAATCCAAAAGATAGGCGCTGCCAGTTTTGGTTATGTCGCTCCTTTCAAATATGCTGTGGACGACTCAGAATTATAGTTTTTTAGCCAACTTACCTATATTCAATTTTAAACTCTCCAGTGAGTTGAGATGAAATGGAAAATGTAAAGAGGCAAGAGAGCTGTTTCACTGAGCTTCCAACTCCTGTCCTGTAATGTTATCAAAAGACATGTTGCTGTTTTTATGTTCCTCCACATTTAATCTGGTCTGTTTAAGGCATAGCAGCAGTTCCTGGTTCTGATTTTGACTGGTTCCATTCTGCCAAATAATTTAAGTTTTCGGGGCTTTGGGAGGACCAGATGCGTTATTTGGTTTCTTTCAACAACGGACATTCCACGCCCTTTTCTGTGACTGACTTCGCCTCAGGTTCTCTCTACAAAGAGGACTTTGCTGCCCACCCCAGTTCTCAAAGTCACACACACAAATGCCACTGTTCCATCCCACGCGGAAACCATGAACAAAGCCACACACACTTAATTCTGAGACCAGTCACTCTGGCCACTTTTCTTTCACTGTACTCATCTTGTTTACTTGCTCACTTACGTATTTTCTGTCTCAACAAAAAGCATACGTTGCCCAGGGGCTGAGGATCCACCTGTTTCATCCATAGACACATTGCTGGAGGCTGCCATGGATCGAGGCTTGCAGAAGGTCCTCGCATCTGCGTGAAACCGCCCTGCACACACCATAAAAGCAATTAAACCTCTTAGTCTAGGAGGAGCCCATCAACAACAGGCTTGTGTGAATGGATGGCTGAATAAACAAAACATTACAATGAACATGTACTGAATGCTTTCTATGTACCAGGTACTAAGTAAATGTTCTGGGTAAATGAATGAGCAGATTTCGATGCATCACTGAAATATAAATCCTGCAGAATTCCTAAGACAAAATCCTGATCAAATAATGCTACTTAAATTAGGATTAAGTTTCTTAACACTCTATCATCAGTTATTACCTTTGTTCCCTTTCAAATACATTATGATATAAATATAAACAAAATATAAATCAGTTGTGGTGGCACACACCTGGCATCAATCCTAGCACTCAGGAAGCTGAGGCAGGAGGATCACTGCATGTTTAAGGTCAATCTGGGCTACATAGTGAGATCATGCCTGGTTGAACTACATAGCTAGACTTTGTCTGAAAAAAAAATTAAATTAAATTATATATATATATATATATATACACACAAAACTTTATAAGATATATAACTAGAGAGTTTATATGTATATTGTCCTAATGTATTTTTAAAACTTAAAATCTATAGTCATAACTTTTTTAATTTACAAGAAAGCTTTTTTTTTTTTTTTTTTTTTGTCTTTTTGAGACTATGCTGTTCAGACTGGGGTTGAACTCATTTTGTAGCCCATGCTGGCCTCCAGCTCTCAGCCATTCTCTTGCCTCAGCTTCCTGTGTGCTGGAATTACGGGATTACACCACCATACCAGGCAAGAAAAATTTTAAATTTGCCATTTTCTCATAAAGGAACAAACCAAAATGTCAGGACACACAAAAATTTCTTGAAAGTTATTTAGAAAAACAAGGCTGGGGATTTAGCTCAGTGGCATAAGCACCTGCCTGGCAAGCATGAAGTTGTGAGTTTGATTCCCAGTACTGCCAAAAAAAAAAAGTTATTTAGAAATTACTATAAAACCATCAGTATTATATAACAATATTCTGAGGTCTCCTCATGTAGCAGGATACAAGAAAGAAATGTGATGTAATGAAATAATAAAGCAGAAGGTACTAGTCAATTCACTGACTTTTTCAGTGCATCACTAAACTGATCAATAGCTGGATATGCAGATTCACTGTGTGTTCTTTAAAGTGTCATTAAAAATGTTTTCATTACTTTACATATATGGCCATTTCGTAGAGTAAAGCGAAGACACCCTGCTCTGATACTTTTCATATCATTCTTCACAGAAACAGATCTCTTTTCTAGCCTATTTTTGTTTCCAATGAGAACACAGCTGTTTTTCATTAGGGATGTTTAACTTGCCCTGTATATGTGGAGTGTTACATGCTTAACGGAAGATTTTAATACAGTTTTAGCTCCTGCTTGAGATAAATCAAGCTCAAAGTGACAAATAAGCAAGTGTCTGCAGGAAGTGGGGGGTTGTCTGATTTAAAACTCTGAGAGGCTTAGAAAGCCTTCAATCGCAGATTGCACAAAATACACATTTTATTCAGTGAGACATGATAGATTATCGCACGGTTGTTCTTTTTTAAATTCACTACATGCAGCTGAGAATAGTCTAAAGCTATAATATATTAATAAAATTAGCCAGAGCTAGAGAAAGAAAAACTAGGAATATAAGTAGTATAATTTATCAATTGCTTCAGAAATTTTACATAAACATTTTCTAATCTTAAATGCCTTACCTGGTTCCCTTGTTTTCATTTTTCTCTTATGTTATACTTACGACTGAGTCCTTTTTTGTGTGTGTACAGTCAAACATTTTTCTGATTATTACACTGCATGATTGTGTATAGATGCAAAGCAGTTTAAGATTATGCAGGCAAAATGCTTAATGTACACATCTCACTTCCTACACCTAACTTATTGCCATCCCACTGCTTGATGAAAAAAATCAATTTATTGCAGCTTTGTCCTTCAGTGGCTATATTCTGTTCTTTTCCTTCTCCAGATTAATTACCTATAATACTATCTAGGTGTCTACAGATGTATTAACTGCCCTATCATAACTTGTTTTTCTTATTAATTAATTTTTAACAGTTTGGGGGACTAAATCTAGTACCTTCTCACTGAGCTACATCCTCACCCTCTTTTTAATATTTCATTTTGAGACAAGCTTTCACTAAGTTGTCCAGGCTGAGCTTGAACTTTCCATCCTCCTGCCTCAGTCTCCCAGAGCGCTGGATTACAGTTGCACATCATCACATCAGGCTTATTTTACATTTATGGAAATAATCACTGGTAAGAATTTTTGCCTGACCAAAACTTTAAAAATTCAACATTTGGCAGCAATACTAATAAATCTATTTCATCAAAATCATCAATAAATGCTTCAACATCAGGGCTGAAGTTAGTTAGTGATATGTTTTGCATCTAGAAGGGCCCCCAAAGCCTCATGGAATCATAGATGGGAGCTTTGGAATGGACTGGAGAGACATTGTAGCTGAATTGGTGTAACGAGGTGGGGCCTGGTTGGAAGGGCAGGTCTCCATGGATATGACCTGGGATGATAGATTTCCTTTCTGGGTTCCTACCTCTGCTGTCTTCCGGTCTGCTGGAGATGACCAGCTAGTCCCCTGCTACTCACCTGTGCATGCTGCCCAAACTTAGAGCCAACCAACTCTGGACTGAAAAGTGAGCCAAAATAAACCTTTCCTCCTTTAAACTGTAGGTATTGGGTATTGTGTCTCAGCTATGAGGAAAGTGACTAAGGCAGGAACAGGATCTAACATGTTTCATATTAATTACCAAAAAGAATGACATCTCTAAAGCAGAGACCATCACAGACCTCCTTAGTAAATGGTGAGGTTCAAATCCCCAGTAAATAGGGTCATGGACCACTTGATGTGACACATTACAAAGGACACCCCTGTATGAAGACAGCACTTTTGACAAAAATGAACAACCTAAATTTAATCATGAGGCAATAATCAAACACAAACTAAGAGGTGTTGCACAAAACTGGCCTGTTCTTTTCAAAATGTCATGGAACATGGAAAGATTAATGCATTGGTACAGAGTAAAGGTGACTAGAGACACAACAACGAAGCACAGTGTGTAATTCTGGATTGTTACTTAAGTAGCAAAAATGGGCATTGGTTGGTTTGTTTGTCTGATTTGTATGTTTGTTTTTCTCTAAAGGGTGATATTGAGACAGCTGGAAAATTTCGAATATGAACTATTTATTAAATAATTTGTCTTGACTTAATGTTAAATTTTTTGATTTGACCATCAAACTGTTATTATACCGAAGACTGTAAAGAACATAAAGGTTATAAATATTTAGAGATTGTGGTGGTGAGTCTTGGTTTACTGAACAGAGAGACATCTAGAAAAGTGGTGTGGGTGTGTCTGTGAGTGTGATTTCAGAGACGATAGGCAGCAGGTCAGCAAATAGGAGAGAAAGACACATCCTGAGTGTGGTTGGCACGTCCAATAGGCTGAGGGTGGGATAAAAAATGAAAGCGGAGAGAAGAACTCAAGCTGGATTCTTCTCAAGCAGGAGTAGCTTGTGCTGTCGCCATTGGCTATGAATATCAGCCTCCATATCCTCCAGCCTTCCAATATGGACTCACACCAGAGGCATTCGAAGGAATTCCACCTACAATTACATACGAATTTGTCATTCATAGTATTATATATATTCATTCTATAGCTTCTGTTTCTTTAAAGAATCCTAATACAGATCTGAAGAGCAATACCTGAAGTGTGTTCTCAAATAATTTATCATGTTAAGATAGGTAGGTAGACAGATGATATATACATATATGTGCACATACATACAGAACACATACATGTGCATGGAAAGTTAAGCACATGTGAGAAAATTCTGACATTTGGGAAACATAAGTGAAGTGTATAGAGGTATTCATTATTCTATAAAGTTTTTTATTACTGTTTTTTGTATTTGGAATTTTTCAAAATAAAAAACAAAAACTGTACAGATAATGTTACAGAGGCAAATATTCTTTTCTTAATAGCAGAATATATTTATTGAGAGAAAGAAAGCTTCTGTCTCTCTCTGAGACAGTGTCTAAGAATTTCAGTTTGTTCATTGATTTGTAAGTTTGGGGGCCTAAATTAAGGTAACATCTTAACTACCAAAGTTTTTCATCTACTTTTACTATAGTTAGACATTTATATAGTGAACTTAAGAAACTCAAATTTGACCATCTGAGTCACTTTTGAAATGTTTGTTTGCTTGTTTGTTTAACTTATATCTCAGGTTCAACTTGTTAAAAATATTTTTCCTCTCCTGGAGTAAAAGGTACCTCTTCCAAAATAAGTTGTTTTGGTATAAAAAATAATGTTTGATTTTCATGTTATGTCTTTACAGAATCTTCTTTCACCCCATCCATCCATTTCTCAGGCTCAGTTCTGTGTGTGTATGTGTGTAAACATCAGGGATTGTAATGTTTTTACTCCCTACCCATTTAGAGAGAAAGCACCAGCATATTTCTGGGTCTGCTTCATTCGCTCATCCATCCTTTCCACTTTAACCTGAAGATCTAAAGAAACAAACAAAAACTACCCTTAATAATTCCTGTTATTACCAAGATGCCCATCAACTGCAGAGTGGATGAAAAAGATGTAGCATTTTTATACAATGGAATATTACTCAGCTATAAAAAAAGATGACCTTGAGGCCTTCATAGGCAAATGGAGACAACTTGAGACTATTTTCATTAGTGAAATAAATAAGAATCATATTTATAAATATCATATTGTGTCTCTAGTGTAAAAAGTAAATAAGAACTACAAGAGTAATAAAACCAAAATGTGTAATTGCTATTGTAAAAAAGAGGAAAAGAAAGTGCTCTAAGGGATATAACTGCATATATGTTTGAGTGTGCAAAATAGATGACCATACTGCTGAATCTTTGTTGGATCTTTGAGCAGAACTGTTTGTAGTCTGACTGTTTGAATATTTACTATGTACCCTTTAACTTTGTAACTTGAACAACTACATCCAGGATGACAGTACATAAATTATAAATTACTGATTTCTTAATGGGGCTTTTTATCATTCTCCTTTTTCTTTCTTTCTTTTAGAATTCCATATTGTTGCTACCTTTTTTCTGTTTTTTTTCTTCTCTTGAAATAAAACTTTAAAAATGTATAATTGCTATTGTAAAAGAAGAGGAAATAGGAAGTGCTATAAAAGATATAGCTGCTTGTATGTTTAGGTGTGTGGGACTGATAACCATATTTCTAGGTTCTTGTTGGATTGTTGAACAGATCTGTTTGTACTCTCACTGTTTTAGTGTCCACTTTGTGTGCTTTAATTTTGTAACTTGAATAGCTATTTCTAAAAGAACAATATGTAATGTATCAACTAGTGATTTCTTACTGTTTATCTTCTTTTCTTGAAATTCTGTAGTATTTCTACCTTTTTCCTGTTTTTTTCTCTTTAAATAAAATGCATAATTGCTATTGTAAAAAAGAGAAAATAGGAAGTATTATAAAAGATATAACTGCATGTATATTTATGTGTGCAGGATTGATACCCATATTTCTTAGTTCTTGTTTGATTGTTAAACAGATCTATTTGCACTCTCACTGCTTGAGTGTCCATTTTGTGTGCTTTAATTTTGTAACTTGAACAACTATTTCTAAAAGAGCAATATGTAATTTATCAACTAGTGATTTCTTACTGTTTATGGTTTTTTGAAATTCTGTAATATTTCTCTCCTTTTTCTGTTTTATCCCTTTAAATAAAAATTTTGAAAAAAAGAAAAAATATAATTCCTGTTATTTACTTTTTTCTGCAAGACTATTGCCATTTCTTTGCTATTTTTCTTTTGAGTCCCTTTATATTGTTTTACCTACGAAAAGCAAATATTTTGTCCTAAGAAAATCTCACTTATTTTCTTCTTTTTGAAGTCAATAAAGAATGGACAAGGAATACATGAAAAGAATCACAATATTCTTTCTTTCCCCAAAAGTCCATTATGAAACTAGGATATTTTACCAGTTAGTAATGGAAGAAAATCTTCAGTTTGATCTGGCTTTATTATGAAGATGGAAAGTACAATTAGGAAACAAGGCAAATGAGAAGTAATTTCCAAAAGGCCTTCTCTACTAAACATCAACCTTCAGTTATGTATGGTAAGAGGTTCCCCAAGCCTTAGCCATCCTACAGTATAAAAGCTTTCACATATATTAAGCAGATCATGCCCCCTAGATCTAAAAAAAAAAATGGTTTTAATTCTTACAATTAATGCAAATATTTTAATTTTTGAGAGATAATGATATAATACATGAGAAGATACTAGGATAGTGTCTGTCACTTAACACCCCATAAATGTTAAACATTATACAATTTTGCTATTTTTCTTTCTGCTTGCCTACCCTCACAAGCCTTTTTCTTTCCATTCCTTTGATTTTTTGGTAGCTTAGCGTTCATAACCATATGCAGAAATCTACACAGTCCTGAGATTCAATGAATTTCATTTGCCTAATTTTGAGTCACAATTTGGATATCCCATGTTTGTACCCACTAGGTGTATAACTCACCACACTAAGCATGTAATTTGAGCTAATGTCATATTCTTTTGTAGCAACCCATTTTGTTGCTACAACTCTGAAAACCAAGTGTCTTATTCTACTGTGCTGTATTTGATGTAAGCCCAGTAGATTGTTGCATTCCTGGCCCCAATTTTGTTCATACCTGTCCCTCTAGACCTTCTTCCATATTCCATCCATATGTCTCCCATGACCACGCTTGTCTGGAGTTGGCTATGTCCGCTAATGCTACACAAGCAGACACCTGAAACGTACTTGTAGTTTAGGACTTGGCCTCTCTGGTGGATCTTAGAACCTTTGCCATCACCACTGTGGAGCAAATCCAGCCTAGCCAGCCTGATAATGAAAGACAAAGCCCAGTGTCTTCATTGTGTCTTTTGTTACCCAGGCACCAGTGAAACCCAACATTTTAGCTGAACAGTAGCAGCCACAGATACATGAGGGAGCTCAGCCAAGAGCAGTGAAAGTTCTACCTGCGGAAACCAGACCTTCCAATCCAAATACACAAATGATTGTTTTAAACTGCTAAGTTTAGGGATGGCTGGAAATAGTGAAGGCTAGAAATAATAGTAGGTGCATGGTTAGAAGGGTTGCCAAATAAGTAAGGAAACCGTTGTAGCAGGCCAGATATTTTAGGACAGGGTAAGTGTTTTATAGATTTTTTTTTTTTTTTTTTTTTTGCTGGCTCTGGGATGGAACTCACAACCTCACGTTTACAGAGTGGGGCCTTAGCTGGACTAAGCTAAACCAGGGAGCAATACAGGCCAGATAAATAGTGACCTGAGTTAGGTAGCTGAGGTTCAGTTGATAAAATGTTGCCTATTGTCATTAATGAACGTTTGGATCTGGCTAATGTAGATGGCATCGTGGAAATTTAAACTTGTTAACTGGCTTCTTTTAGCTGACTAAAATAAGGTGAGATGAGCTAAAGCTTGACTTGGAGGAAAAACCAAGAAGCCATAACACAATGGTTGTTTCTTAACTCCCACCTCCCTAGCCAGTAAAAACTTTCAATATAAAAAAAAGAAGAAAGAAAGAAAGAAAGAAAGAAAGAAAGAAAGAAAGAAAGAAAGAAAGAAAAAAAACAAGGTTTAGGGTAAAGATCAAGTTAAAGTGTGACTATAGTTCCTTTGTTAAGAACTCTGAAAGGTTTAAGATTATATGTAATAGATTCTCTCCAATAAGAAAAAAGCTTTCAGGACTTGTAAAATTATTTTTGCTAGTGGGGTGATACACCAAAATATTAAAATTGAAAAAAAAATTTTAAATGTACAAAAAACAAAACAAAGCAAAAACACCATCATCTTAGGCCAAAATGGATAGATCAGCTCAAAACAAAAAAGAGGCTCTGTGCCCCTAATCTATAGGAATAGAGGCTGAAGAAGATATTTAATTGCATATACAGGCCATTTCTTACCTGAAGAAGAAAGACAGACAGAAAGAGAAAAAGAAAGAGAGAAGAAAGAAAGAAAGAAAGAAAGAAAGAAAGAAAGAAAGAAAGAAAGAAAGA